>VZTR01030790.1:133802-184560 GCA_013400775.1 Chaetops frenatus
AGCCCAGCGCGGCGGCGGCGCGGCCCGAGCCCCGGCGCTGCTGGCTCGCAGCACCATCCCTGACAGGCGGATGCGCCGCTCCTGATCCGGGGCAGCAGCGAATCCGTCCCCGCGCACGGGAGAAGGGCTCATCCCCTGCGAGCGCCTGCAATCGCCGAGGCGCTGAGCCGTTTGGGGTGGAAGGGAACTGGAAAACCCCTCTGGTCCAACCCCCGGGCACCTTCCGCTAGACCTGCGTGACCACCCTGAATGTTTCCAGGGCTGGGACGTTCTCCGCCTCTCTGGCCAACCCGTTCCAGTGCTTTACCACCCTCATCATAAAAACTTCCTTATACCTAACCTAAATCGACCCTCCTTTAGAACCATTATCCTTTGCTCCACTACAACAGGCTCTGCTAAGAAGTTTGGCCCCATCATAATCTGCTGTTCTGTGCAATAGGTGGTGAGCCATGACAATGTGACAAGAAAGTATTCTTTTCTGTGCTTTTTGCAATTCTGTTCCTTCAGCTGACGATTTTGATATTCTCTAGTACAGGTTATGAAAGCCTATGACTTTTGATATGAAGGCTATTTTCCTTCATCTGCTTTGGTATTTGTATATTTTGCCCAACAAAAATATGTTTACAGTTGCATATTTCTAACAATGAAAATACAACTAGACAAAATCACAGTATTTGCTCAAGCACCTGATTAGCTGTTTATTCATGTAACAATTAAAAACTCTGAAACTGTACTTGAAAAAATAATAAGAGCCGCTGTATTTAAATTGAACACTGAATACATACCAGCTTTCATATTCCAAATAGATGGTTTTGCATAAATGCAATACCTGAAAGGGCCCTGAAACACTGCTCATTTCAGGTTTGCGTTAAATGTGTGCCTGACCCTATTTGTGTAATATAAAATAAAGACCAATGCTGTAATACAAGTCGACCTAATGGATCAGGTCAGGGATAATAACCTGTGAGGGCTGATGAGTCTGCAGAGGATATTAAAAGGATGTATGGAAGAAAATTAAAGGATCACTCATATAGCAATCACTGTAATAAACATCTGCAATTTCCAGGAAGCTCAGAATCCCATGAAGTTCAGTACCAGCTCTCACTCTTATTCCAGGATGCGATGGATTTAACAGCACTGAGTTTGACTGAGGAGTTTGCTTTGCTGTCTTAGACTCCATTTTTACGAGTCCCCAGTGTCTAATAATGCAGCTAGTCTTGGTTTCTGTTTTCTGTTGGAAAAAGTGTCCTCAGGTGACAGCTCTGTGCATGCTCTGAAACTCAGTTGTTCTAAATACAGATCAAGCTCTGATTCGGTGTGCTTTTCAGTAAGCTCTTTATTTGCACCTTTTCCTACTTAAGTGTTAGTGTGGGAATTTTATTGTCATCAGCTACAATGCAGTCTACTGTTATGCTAGAGATTTTTAGTTTTTATCTTCCCATGCGTGTCCTGCCAATGGCTCCGCACACGTTTTCCTGGCCTGGCACCTCCCTTACTGCCCACTGCTCATGTCAGAGCAATCACTCCTATAAAATTGCCTTTGGATGAAGTGTTCTCTTTTTCTTCATGACAAATCAGAATTTAAAAAATTTAAATAATCCTCGTACTGTTCTACTGAGATTTTTGTTCCAACTCACCATCTTGAAGTCTTACCAGTGACTCACCCCAAATGGTTCTCTGTACCAATCGTCACAAACTTTTGGAACAATCTTTTGCCGTTCCCCTCAGAAGTGTGCGCAGTCCAAAGGGAGCAGGTTTGCCCTCCCAGCCTGTGCAGGGTCCCGTGTTACACAGGCGGGTCTCCAGCATGTGTTTGCTTCCTGCAGCACCCAGCTCCCTCCAGCCAGCACCCTGAGCTGAGGAACTGAGGAGGACCCATGGCACGGCAGCAATGGATGAGGTTCCACAGCTACAGCACAGGAATGCAGGACAGGGATTAATGGAGACCAGTGATGGAGGCTGTCGCTTCATGTGGGGAATCCATGACTGATTTTTAGAACGCTTTCTCCTTATAATGTCCTTGTGAAAAACTGTAGCCTGTATCTTGGTCACTTGGTGGGGTGTGCAGTCTTCACTGTCTGTCTCTGTGGTTCATAATTAGCCGTCTTCACCTAGAGTTAAAGGAAAGCTGTTAAGATTATAGGAAACCACACCCAGAAATAAAGGCAGCTTGTCTTCCTTTTACTTGCATCTTGATGCTACTGCAACTTGGTAATAATGGAAACCAGTGATACATGCGAGTGCTTGAATTATAGGAATTATTTCGGAATAGTAGGACAGAAATGGCCCTTTTCCCAGCCCCTCCAGCTTATTGAAACTGGTTGTCTTTTCTGGCTTTTCTTAGCACACCATAGCCGCTATTTACATCTAATTTATTATAAGCACATGTTGAGTAATAGGCCATCAAGCTTTTGGAGCTTCTATTTTCAGTTACATCGTACTGCTGCTGAATAAGAAATGCAACTGCTGAAATTTGTTTTCAATGCTATGTTGATTAAAAGCTGCTTGAGTTTAAAATTTCCAACCATCTAAAATGAAAACCCTTCACATGCTTCATGTCCCTGGCCAGCCAGTTTATTTCCTACAGTGTATAAATAATGTATTTTGCTGTTTATATGTATCCATCATCAAACTAGGTTAAATTCACAATTGGCAGTGTGAATTGTCTTGCAGTGAAGCTAACTAGCTGGAACTAATTTTGAAATGGGTATAGTGCATAATTATGGTAACCTAGTGTACAGGGACTGATCTACCTGAATCAGTCATATCTGATGAAGAAAAACATGAATAAAAATTACATTGAAAACATAGCCACCTGCTTATAAACTAAATCAATTTTTTTTTGGGGATTTAAATTCCTTTACGTAGCAGGAAACAAATGTCAAAGTTGAATATATTTCACACTAGGTTCTTCAGCAAAAGCTTTAAGCATAACCATTGGCAACAGTTTGTGGATAATTTTGCTCTGGAGAGGAGGAAAAGATGTTCATGGAAAAAGTGAAAACATTCAAACAAACCTCATGGTTTTAAAATTTACTTGGTCTTTAAATATTTTAGGTTTCCAGTACCAGGGAAATATGTAGCAGGAAAAAAAGAGAGTAGCAATGTTGCTTTTCACAGTGGGGAAGTTTTGGGTAGAAAGGAGGTTGCAAACAGAAGGATTCAGCAAGGATGAACTTAGCAGTAAAGCATTGGAAGGAAATTGGTGAAAGACATGGAAGGAAGTACGAAGGGGAAGATAATTTAAGGGGATTAAATACAGAGAGATTTGCCAGTCGTGCTGGAGTTTGAGGATATCTGAACTAAAGAGGGACTGGGGGAAGGGATGAAGCCTTTGAACACAGGGAAATTTATGGACCTCTGAAGGCAGAGATAAAGATAAGGCCTTTCAGAGATGGCTGAAGATGAAAGATACACAATTAATCTAACTTTGGGAGATATATCTAGCTAAGGGAGCGGCAAGATTTAAAACTTCTGTTGCTGCTGCATGACACGTGTTACAGCATTGTGTCTCCCTGGGAAACACTCCGTGACTGGATGAAGAAGGATTCCAGTTACCTTCCAGCTCCATGCCTTGCCAGGTTTATACTGTTTTTCCAGTGTTATTGGCCAACCACGAGCTTTCTGACAAACCAGAGTAGTCAGGCTTTGCTATATAGTTATTTTTTCACCTTAAAAAAAGGGAAGAAGCACTTGCATCTAATATTTACCTTGAATGTAGGTCATCAAGAACCCAGTCACTGAAGGGCTCTGTAGCTGTCTGACTTCTGGTTTGTTATTTGCATGCAGTGGTGAGACAGGTGCTGAGATTTTCACTGGCCCTGAAGTAACAAAAGTACTTCTCTAACAGCTATTTATTTCAGTTTGATGAATGCCAGGGTAGCAAACAGCATGGGAAAAAACACAAATAAGAATGTATTATCTTTACAAATATGCCCAAGTCATCTTGGAGAAGAGGGAATTGTAGACTGTGCACCCAGCTTGGCTAAACTGGAATGGAGCAGAGAGGTTGGAATTCAAACTTATGCAGTTGTGGGTACATAGGTTTCTTAAGTAATTCTTCAAATCTGTGTTCAAAAGCCACAAGTAAAAGCTCTGTTCCTCTCTTACAGAGCAAATTATTCCTCAGATTATGATAATTCATGATCAGTAAGCATTTCTTGATAATCAGTGTATGTTTTTGCTTCTCAGTTGCTCTCTGGACTCTGATATTCCTTGAGAATCCTGCTGAAAAATGCCTTTCCTTCACCGGTGGTCTTCTTCAAATATTAGTAGACTGTTATCATGTCCCCCATTAATAATTTCTTAGCCAAGCAATTTATATTTTTAACTCTTCTAATGTCTCCTCATAAATCAAACCTCTTGGTGTTTGGATCATGTTTGGTGCTCTTCTCTGAACTCTCAAGTTTGTCAATATCCAGAAAGGTGCATAATAATGCAGATGGAGCTGTACCAGCAGCAGGCAGCAAGGGGTATTTGTTCCTTTCTCAGTGATGTGACACTATTTATCCTGTCCAATATTGTACTGGCCTTTTCACACCATGGCACGTTACCAATTAACATCATTTAGCATGAGCTGTCTCTCTACATCTCTTTCATCATTATTGCATCTGAGATTTCTCTTTCCTGTTATTCCTTCTCAGATGCTCTCCCAGGCTGCATTATTTTCCAGGTTGAGTCTCCTTTAGTTATTTTGTTTCATGGTTCTATCTTCTCTAGGAAATTCTCTATTATTTTCTTTGTACACCATCTTGCTGTCTTTTATACTCGTATCTGGGAGTTTCATCAAAGTGCTGTGCACTATTTTCCAGATCATTAATAAATAATTAACCCACAGCAGAAGTCCAACATACTGTTCCTAGCAGTAATCCACATGGCAGCCAGGAGACAGTTCCCATCACCTTGCTACATTGCTGCTTATTTCCTGTAATTTCATTACCTCATCAACTTGAAAGCCACATGGAAATGGCTGAGCCAATGTGAATTGTTTTTTCAGCGAAGATCCTGTTAGATACAACTTCATGCCCCTATTAAAGCTCATCTGCACTTGGATAGTCCCCTGTCCTTGCTCAAGGCCCTGCACCCAAGGCTCACTGAAGACACAGTGACCATTAGGAACAGAAACTGGATTTATGAGAGCCTGTCTGCAGTACCCTTGCTGTTGTTTACGGTGGTAATGTTAATATTTCCCTCTGCTTTAATTTTTCAGTTACTTGGCTTGTGTGAAGTGAACATAAAGGAGTTCAGCTAATTCTTTTAAGTCCTGTAGAGTGCATGTTGTCTAGGTTTTTGTATTTGTTCACATTTCCCTAATGTGTTTCCCTATATGTTATTTATCAATTGTTGCAGTTTCTTCACTGTCCTTCAGTGCTCCCAGCATTTCTTCCTTTTTTTTCCCCACTGCGGAAATACTTGACAAGGAACTTACTGTCAGAGCCATTTCAGAATCTTTCATTTACTCTTCTCATGTGTGAAAGGGTCTGTTCTCACTAGCATTTCTTTTCTTCAAAGAATACTTATTAAAGCCTTAGAAAGAGCCAAGGTCAATCTCCTTGAACTCTTTGCATAACATGAAATTTTGCAGTATGTTTTTTCAACTAGTTTGGAAGGGCTGAAGGTTTTGGGGAGGGGTGTCTTTTGGATTTCGGATTGTGTTTAAGGTGTGTTTATATTTGACTTGCAATTCTTGACTGATCGAATAGTCAAAAGAGAATAATTTGTCTCTTTATTTAGCTCCACTATTTCTGTGAGGAAAATGAAATCCTTGTTGTGAACAAACTTTTGCTCCATAACTTGATACCAGTTTTATTTTTCTGAAGCACTTACACTGTTTGAAATTAGCATAACTGACCTGGATTTCTTAGATTGGACCCTGAAAATGAATTAGAGTATATCTGGTTTTTCTTCATTTCATCATTTCCATGTATAATTACAGTTAGTGATCTCCAGAATAAGATGAAATTGAATGATTTCGCACTCTTTAAATTACACAACTAAAAAAAATCATTAGAAATATAGACTTAGATGACAGTAACTTCTTCAAATAATTGATGAGAGAAGGAGTAGAACATGATAGGTATCAGAAAGGAGTCTTGGCTCTCAACACAAAAAGGAAGTAAGAAACACAGTGAAAGACAAATTTATGTCTCATATAGGCTCTGTGACACTTCTTTCAATTTGAAAGATTTTGGTAAGTGATAAGTAATCAGCATAAATGTCTTAAGGAGCAGACAGGTATTACTGTCTCTCATATTAAAGGTGGGAAAGCAAAGGAATGGCAGTGAGGCAAATCGACCATGTGGCATGAACAAGACCTATAGTGAGGTAAAAAAATATCTCTTTCTTATTCTGTTTACCCAACATTCTTTGCCCTTCAGTGTAGTATATTTAAAAGAATAACAAGCACACAAAAGCACTAGGAAATAACGTTGCAGGAGATTTCTCCTGTTGTCAGGAGAAAGGCAGGAGACTGATCTAATAATTCACATTTCTAATACTTAACATTCTGAGTTATATTCCTGGATAGAGCAGTTTTTTTGAGGTGCTGTCTGGTTCTTTCACCATCTAAGTTTAAGTTATTAGGGATATTCTTACAGTGACTAATTTCATTACAGGTAGAGCTCACTCTCTCAATTGTTCCTTGGAATATGCTACAATGATTGCCTGTAGTTGGATTTGGTAGCAGTGCACTGTAGCCTGGTTAATAGACAGAACTTTTGTTTTACCCCACTGCATATTGTCCTTTTTCCATACTTCTGGATGCAGCTAAAGTTCAATACCATCTATGCAAAGTCTGCTATTGATTTCAATGTGCTATGAATCCATTGTGCTTAGGCAGAATGGACTCAGAGCAGCATGTTTTTTCTGCATGTGTCATCTCATATTCTGCTACAGCCTTGTGCCTTAAATGTGAATCTTATCAAAGACATTGATAAAAACTGTGAAAAGCACTGCACTTAGCAGGTCTGGCTTTCATTTGGTCCCTTTTAAATAGAGGAATGTCTAATTTTATATGGAATGCAGCAAATATCAATGTTGAGTTAGAAATACAAAGTACTTTACAAAAGTATTCTTGGCTTACTCAGAAATGAGAAGGAAAGAGACGTCAATTAATAGTAATTAAGAGCCTACATGTAATGAATAGCTAATTTCAGTCATGTTGTTAGAAAACAGGTGACTTCCTTATAAAACTTTATCATAGTTGGCACTCTTTCTCTTATTGAAAAGAAACAAAAGAATGGTCTGGCATGAAGCCTATGCTACATTTTACCTTTAATGGAGATCTCTTCAGATCTAAGTTTTAGGCAGACTCATGAGTTAGATTGCAGCAAACTTCCATTTTTACTGCTTGTTATGAATGTGAGTTTTATGAAAAACAGGACTCTCAAGCTAACAGCTTTGTGCTCTTAACCGAGGACTAGCAGAGTATTATTAGTGTGCAAACTTGAGGAATGAAAGCACCTGAAGAACAGCCTGCATTTAGGTGACTAACAGCAAACGTGTGTGGTCTGAAGATGGAGCAGGCAGCATTTAGGTGCTGGCTGTTTTGCTGGCTGCCTTCACCCAGCATAGGTGTTGTGGGGGGGCTCCTCCGTCTTTGCCCTGAGCAGCTGCTCAGGAGATGCCATTGGTGTGTACAGAGCTGTAAAGGTTTAATGCCTCCCAGTTGTGGACTGCTTGCCTCACGGTTGGCTGGTGCCAGCAGCAATATTTCAGCCTCGTTCTCTGCTAGGTCAGGGTTGGTGGTGGCTGTGGGCACTGGGACCAGCTGGGGACAGAGCGAGAGGGTCCAGCCTGGCCCCAGCCCAGCAGCAAAGCTCTCATGGAGGTGCACCAAGCTGATTTGGTAGGTCTGCAGTGGTTCTTCTCTTCTAGTCTTCATACAGTTGCATATGAGTTATCTGAATTTATTGTTAGAAAAACCCCTCTGTTACTTGAAACATGTTCTCCGTGCTTTCTGATGTTTTTTCATTACACTGGAAAGAAATGTGGTTATATTAACATTTGATTATCTCTGGTGGTTTGCCTCTGCCGTTGCATTTCTGTAGCCGATGTTTTCCTTTTTTGGGCTGAAACGCTTTTCCCCTCGCTGTGTGCTCAGTAACCCCTGGCAACACCCGGGACCTCGGCACAAACACGATGGCTGGGGCTGCCCGCGCTGGAGCGCACGTCTCCGGCGCCCACCCGGCTGGGGACACCGCTCTGGGGCTGTGTGGCCCGACACGCTCCCTCGGGGGCTGCCAGAAGCCCTTGGCCCTGGCTGGGCTTTGTTCCTTAGCAGCAATGCAGCGAATGAAGGTGCTGTGAACTTCCTCGTGGTTTACAGCATGTGAGGTTTTCAGGCTCGTCCATCATTGGGCTTATTTTGTTCCAGCAGGTTTCGCTGACATCAATAATGACACAATGAGGTCAGCACGGAATTCTTCTGCAAATTTGTCCTCTAAGGAATTTGGTTTTCCCCCAGTAAATCAGTAAATAAATAAATCTGATACTCTATAGTGATTTAGCTTCTTGAGACGCTTCAGCTCAGCAGTGCTGTGTGGCTTTCAGAGAAGACCTGGTTTTGCCTGGTTGGGTGGCTGGGTTGGCAGAGGAGCAGCAAGGTCAGGTCATCTGTCCAAGGGCTTCACCAGGAAAAGGATGGATTTGGGTTGGACTCAGGGATATCTTGGATCCGCAAATCCAATTCAGTGAGAAGAATTATTTTGCTTTCCCCCTTATGTTATGCATCCAGAATACATTGAACAACAATGCTGGTTTCAAGTAATGCTTCTGATAGCGAAGCAAGGAAGAATGTGATGATCTTAAGGAAGGGTGGGTAGCAATTTCTGTTGTTGTCTATGTCTGTGCAGAGACAACTCGAATTAATGGAAACCCCTGGGAGCGTCTGCACACAAAAATTGACCCACTGAGTGTTTTGCCATCTGCTTTCTTTTGGAAGAAATATTCCAGAGAAAGTTGGGAAAAAGTCATGAGTGCTTTAGAGCTAGCATTGTGATATTATTTCCTGAAGATTTATTGCCTTTTGATGGCAGTCTTTCAGCAAAAACTCATGAGTAGTTACGTTGTGAAGGAATTAGGAACTTTTGTGGCTTGTCTTTAATTTACAAATCAGCAAGAGTATATCTCTCTGAGGTGACATGTGATCTTGAGTAATTTACATTATATGACGCGGCAACTTTCTCCTGTGTGCAAATTGCCCTCCAGGAACGTGACAAAATGGCAGTCACTCACATTTAAGTGTTGGCTTATGACACAAAATTTAGAGCCAACTCAAAAGTTTTTTTGACTTGTGAGTGGTCCAACTGGAAAAGAAGAGATCCAAAACCTGAATTTGAATCAAACTGGAGAATCGTCTGTAATTTCAATTTGTTTGCTCATCTTGTCTTTCAATACAACTTACATTTTGAAAGGCCTTTTTGTGTTTGGAATTTCTTTGTTTAGGAACACTCTTTAGTATCTTTAAATCCTTCCATATGTCTGTGCACATTTAATTTTTGTTACATTTTTTGTCTTATTTTATTTTCCTTCAGGATCTGAACAATATGTTAAATATTCATATTTGTGCTGTTTCTCTCAACCCTTATTGCCTAATTAGGAGAATATTTTCCTGTTTGTGGCTGGTAATAGAAGATTTCTAAAACAATTCCACAGATCTAGACTTACTGTTAGGTTCTGTTTTGGAAGGAATTATCCTCCTGATGAAAATACTGCCATTGTATCAATTTAATATTCAGTCTAACTCCCTGAATCCTATGTTTATGGCAAAGGATCAAGTCAATAAGGCTTTATGACTTTGTCACAGTAGAGTCCTTTCCTCATTCAAGGAATAAATCCCAGGCCACACAGAAACCCATTATGTATTCTTGATATGTAAACCATTCCAGAATAAAATTTAATAACAGTAATGAAACTAAATCAACGTGACAAATTTCAAATAATGCAGTGGAACATTTTTTTTATCCTCCAGCTGTTAAGACTAACTGAAATGGCAGAATCATAATGTGCAGAGTCCGGCAGAAAAATGCTATGGATTTTGCTGCTGCTGCTTCTGCAACAAGAAACAATCTTTATCAAGAAAACATCTGCTGAGTTCCCATTGCAATCAGTGGCAGCTGAAACCAGTGCACAGTAAATTACTCTCCCCGTTCCATCAGCTCTGTTCTTTATTCCTCTGATACAGCATGCAGTGCACTACTGGTATTTGTTAGAATATTTGTGCTGCATATATGCTTGCTCTTATAAATAAAGAGGTAAACAACAACAGGCAAAAGTCCACATCCACGAGGTTTCTGTTTCCTACCCCTTGCATATGTTTAAAAAGAGATAACAACTAGATTTAAGGAGCATCAATCTCATTTTAATTGTGAGGATAATCTGCCTCAGATTCTATGGTAAGGAAGATCATCTGGATAAATAGATAGATAGATAAATAAATAAATAAATATTTTCAGCCACACTTTTGAGTGATTCAAATCATTGTGTAGTTTGGACCTGGCCTAGTTTTTGGTAAGGCTCTTCTTGTCTATTGTTGGCAATTTTGTGAAAGCTGCAGGTCTCCATCGGCGTGTGCTACTGGAGAGTGAGCTAACAAAGGCTGTGTTAACTAACAAATCATGCTCCCAGAGCTGTGGAGGTTGCTGACATGATGGATGGTGCTGCAATGGCAGGTAGGGCCCTGCTTAGCCCCCCTTCAGGGGCTCATGAGACTTCAGAAGGCCTTGAGCATTGGTTGCATGTCAGGACTTCCTATAAAGTCAAGTCAATCCTGGTATGAAAGGCCAATTAAAAATTATGAAATTATGAAAAAGAGCTAATTTAAGCACAGCCTTCCCCTGCGTGCTCAGATAGCTGCTTCACATCACACCTGGCTGCTCTTGCAGAGGGCTGGTACACATGGCTGGGTTTGCTCCACCTGTGGAAGCCATGGGAGTGTGGAGAAACCAGATCCTCTGAAAATAAAGCAGTCATGGTAATGGTCTAGTAAGTAAGTAATTATATGAAGGGTGTTGTGGTGGGGACTGCATCCACGTGTCCACCCCACGCCCATCCTTCTGGCAGCTCTTGATCCTTTGGAGAGGGACTGGAGGAGGCAGGAGCCACCTGGGACTGGATGGCTTAGGCACACGATGCTGGTGGATCTGCAGCTGTAGGAAGAGGACACATGGCTTACGTGCTCTTAGAGGGGTGACAAAAGTCCGTTCCTTCCTTGAGGGGAAGTGGGGAAGGTGGGCCTGCCTCAGGGAGAGTTCTGCATATGGACCAGGCTGTTCCCCTTGTGCATTTACCCTTCCTGTTTATGCATGACTCTCATTGGCATGACAGTTGAAAACAACTCAGATCCTGGTAGTGTTTTTAATATATATGTCCTGCAACTGTAAAGGGATATTCCTTACTTATATGATTCAGTATTTTTTAATTACTCCATGTACTTTTGCCTCTGTGGAGCCTTCAGCTTGTTGTGCTTGCAAAGCTATTTATATTCTGTCTTGCCTTGGGACTACTTTCAGAGCAGTTGGTATTCAGCCTTTTTGAAGAAAAGTCTTTAAGCTCTGGAAGCAGGCAATAAAAAACTAGAAGGCACACAACACAACAAATAACACTAGTTGCACCAAATCCTATTAATTATTTTTAAATGTCCTTCAGCTCAATTACAGAGGAAACTATTGGCCTCTTGGCTTAGAATAAAAGCAGAGAAGTTGCATGATGAGCTGCTGTAACCCGTCCCCTGTGCTCTGATGGGAATGGAGAACAGGCTTGTGTTCACTGCCCTCACTGTGTACATAGGGTCAATGCATCAGAAAACAGCCAGTCAAGCTGCTAGTTTCAAGAGCTTTCATGCCCTGATTATGAATTTTATTAAATTGTTAATTTTCATTTTAAGATCGACATTAATCTCCTTACTGCAGTATGCAAACAAGACAATGTTTTAATTTTTTTTTCCTTTATATACAAAGGAAGAATTAAAATACTCCCGAACTGTCTACCCACTTCACAAAAATGTTAAGCAATGGATCCAAACGTGTGACAGGATGGGAATCTGCTCTCTCTGGGATTTCACTAGGGGATAGGGAGGCACTTATAGTCACAATGGTATGTTTTCTCATAAAACTAGTGACTCATTGCAACCAAAATGATTTTGAGGAAGGGTCATAGTTTCAAAATTGTTTGATTTAGAAAGTAGTGGGAACATTTTTTAATTTTTGAAGGACTTGTGTCAATATTTTCTTAGTGGAAAACAAAAATTGTTTGAAGTTACATTTTCCTTTGAAACTCTGGCTAACTCAATACAAGCTTAAGTGTTCAAACAGGAAATATTAATATTTTGAAATTAATAAGGACGTGTTTGATTTCCTGTCAAATCTTATTTTCAATTTTGTGAATTTTGATATCTCATTCTTTTTAACACAAGGAAGCCTTTCTTGACTTGTTCATGATTATACAGAATCTGAGACAAATTAATTTGGAGTAAACATTCAAAATATTATTAATCTGACTGTACTTTGAGTGAGGTCTCCTATGAATGACCACAAAGTAACAGACATTTGTTATTCAGGTTGTCTGCCTCTTTCCTGGGTTGGCTCTGAGACAGCCCATGTCTCATGCACGCATGTTGCCCATCCCTGAATGACATTTTGGAAAAAATGAATTCTCAATGTATCCTTTCAGAGAGTTCATCCTGGACTTGTTACATCATCTCTTGGTTAGCAGAAGCTGAGAAGATGCTGTCCAGCTCACTTGCTTTCACTAGATAAGCACCTCCTTTGGGAGATGAAACAGGCAGTGGCTGGTGTAATGTATAGTGGGTAGTAGGTAGTCTGAGAAAAGGTTGGGTTTAAGTGTCTTGAAACACATACAGGTCTTAAAAAGCATGCTTAAAATGAGAAAAAAAGTTGTATCTATTATGTGCCAGTGGTCTCACAGTCTAACCTGGCAATTTTTAAAATTCTACTTCCCTGCTTGCTGGTAACTGGTGCTCGCTCAAACTTGCATTGCAGTGCCAGTATAATGCAAAATAAGCTGTGTGCAGGTACAGGGACCTCACTGGTAACTGGTGTTCTGGCTGGAGTGTAACACGCTCTCATGAGCTGGGCAATATCGAATTTCACTGTATATTTTGTAGCCCTTTTTACAGCTCATCACTTTGGTTTTACTAATCCTATTTCCATTTCCATGCCATAAATCCACAGGAAGGTGGAGCTGTGTTTTCAGGAGGTTGTCCGGGAGCTTTCCCATGCCACAGGAACCACCAACCCCCTGACCTAGTCACAGCATACTTGTGCTGGGGGCTGTGTGTGACTGTGGTTTGTGACCAGGACAAAGCTCGCCCTAAGTCCCACAGATAGCTTAAACTGCAGGGTATTAAATTCCATTTTGGACAAGCCTTATTTAAATTTTGATTTCAAAAGATGTAGGATGACCAAAGTGTGTCGGGAACAAGAGGGCATGACATCCCTGCCTGACAGTGCTTCACAAGAAGGACCATACCCAGAAGGGAATGTACTCAAGCATTCCTCTAGCCATGAACACTAAGGCCAGCAAAGCCAGGCATTAATTCCTGGACTCATCCACCCCTGTTCTAGAGAATGTCTAGGTTTGACTTTAAAATTAACCTACTGAATAGCAAGAGGTGTTTTTTTTTTTTTTTTTTTTTTTTTTTTTTTTTTTTTTTTTTTTTGCAGTTAAAGTTGTGCCAGCTAGAACTTTCATTTATTTACCTTTTTCATAACAGTGAGGCCATGTGAATAATAAAGGTTAAGAAAATCCTCATTATAATATTTAATCTGTATAGCTTGTTCTATTTCCCCACAAGTACAAGGCAAGAATTACCCTCTTGTGACAGCTGTGACTAAGAGGACTGATTTGCTGCAATGTCTGAGCTGCTTTGCAGGTGTCATAGTGAACCAGAATAATGTAGCAGGCTCAGCCTTTTCTTCACTGACCTTCTGTAGAGAAAATCAGGATTTTTGGCTCCACGTTCTTATGTTTGAAAAATCCAGACTAACAGATTTTAAAATCTCAAAATATTGTTATTTTTATAATATTCATTAAAGAATGGCTTGAGGTTTTTTGATAATTATACTGTTATTAATCTTTGAACTTTTATGTGGTTTTATTGTTCTCTAACCAACTGAGCTTATAATTCTATTGCTATATCTGTGGTTGGCCAGGCATGATACATTGTACCACATTAACTTAATTTTTTTTCATTCTGTTATTAATGGTCTAGTGATTTTTTTTTAATAGCAGGAATCCTGTAACATCTTGTAGTTGACTTTTAAAGTACAGAGGAGAATTAGTATATGGTGGTAAAGTTCTAGCCTCTTGCAAAAACATGAATATGAAATAATGAAGGAAAACTAGTGTTCCTTACTGACAGTCTTCTAAAACGAGAAGTTGCAAGAATAATTTTTAAAAACATAAAGGAAAATGAATAAATTTGTGGTTGGCATTTGGCCTAAGGAATGACTATATGGCCTAAGGAATGACTATATGCAGTTTAATATAATTATATTAATTATAACTAATGTTTTTATTATTAACATGATGACAGTACACATTCTGAAGTGGGCTGAAGTTCTGAAGAGCTTTCTTTTGTTATTTTCACTTTGGAGAACACTGGCACTAGTGTAGCAGACAAATTTGCAGCCGTGACAATGCAGCTGGACATTTTCAACATCAGTGTAAATGCCTGCATCTCTGATAAGCTGTTTTTAGGTGCTTATAACATTGCAGGGTTCTGCAGTCGCACAGAACCCCCTAGAGGCTGCTGAACAAATTATCACGGGTGGTGGTGGGTGCTTAAAAAATCAGTTGCTTCCAATTGTCGTAAGAATTTAACATCCTGTTTTTGTCTTTCTACAGCCTCGGTTCTCTCAGTAGTTCCAAAGCTGCATTCCTGCATGTTTTTAACAGGATGCAACTGCCATTTCCTTATTTTGTATGGCTATTTTTATTAGATTACAATTACTTTACATTATGATTGATTGAAGGCTAAAACTCCGCTATTCATTTGATGTTCATATCATCAAAAAATATTTCTTTGAAGTTCGAATTCTTCTAAAAAGAACATTTCCCCTCAGTTTTGAACACAGTTTGCTAAATTAATGAACAGCCATTGTAGTAGAGAAGAGTGCTGTGTTCTGTTTATGCACAATCTGTATTGCTTCACATGAATTGAGCTCATGTTAGAAAGGGATGAAATCACTTGAAATTGTGTAAAAAAAAAAGTGCTTTGTTAAAAAGACATGCTTGCTTTAAAGACTACATAATGCATTGTATGCACACCTCATTTATTACTCCATGCTTTCCTGCTGCTATAAAACTGCTGTCAAAACAGATCATGCTAGCAAAAATTTTCTCAGTTTCTTGGTAAAGCTAAATAAAATCAAATATAAAGTTTGTGATACATTAAATCACAAATATAAATATACTCTTTACAGCCTGCTGTTAGGTCTAAATGTGCACATTTTAAAATGGAAACATTTATCCAACATGCTGATTAGCAATTTCAGTTCTGAAAAGCCTGATTACATTTAAGATGCAAAAGATTAAAATGACTAAACAGATAATGTTAATAGTTCATCTTCCTTGATGGGTTTATATGTTTAAAATCACAAAAGTTCCACCAGAACTTCTTGCATAGTAAACTCACCAGAAATACTGTGGTTGTAATGTCTCTCACTGCAAGTTGTAATCTCTTACGGCCACTCTTTGAAGGAAAGCTTCTGGCTGAGAATGCCCTGTCTGCATTTCTCTTATGATATTTACACACACACACACACACATCCACATCTAATTTAAGCTACTAAATTATATAATAAATGGTTGTACTAAAAATGCCTGAAAAGAATAATAAACAGTTATCTTAATTACTAGTAGAACTCTAACTCTTGTAGAAGTTAATATTTGCTGTTAATAATTCATTTTTCAACTATTCTTCTGCTCTGTGAATACAATTAATTAAAACAACAACAACAACAAAAAAGTCTGGGTTTACATTTTGTCTAATCCAATCCTGGTTACAGCTTAATTCTCCCATTTTAGTTATCTATTTCTTACATATTTGAACATGCAAATGCAGAGGTAAAAATATTGTTAGCCTTTTTGTATACTTTGGCAATCAGTGGTTCAAAAGTTCATGCAATACCATATGTCCTATGAATATTTATCTAAATCTAAAATAATATAGAACTGTCAAATAGGATCCTACATGGTAACAAATGATGGAATGCAGGGGAACTCTTAGATTTAGCCTTTTCTTTTTTGTCCTACAAGCTAATGCAATAAGACCAATAATAAAAGGTTGTGTAGTAGGCCAAAAGTCTGTGACAGATAAAAAAGAAATGTTGGAAACCAATGAAGCTTTTGCACAATTAGATTTTTTGAGGCATTGCTGCAAGGATTGTCCAGGGCCTGTTCAGTTCTGATTGATGGTAAAATCATAACTACATCATATTAGCTGTAGAGTTCACTGACAGGTTACTGCAGATTAATATTGCTACTGCTGCTCACTTACCATCAAACTGGTGGAAATATGAATTGAGCTGCTCCTACAACAAACCCTGCATATTAAGAGGTAGGGTGTTTTACTGAACCATCTCCATTCTGTCGTTAGGGAAGGGGATGTGAACAACATTTATCTCCCAGGTATGCAGATACATAGTAACACACTAATTAGTTTTTCTAGGGGACGTTGATGATGCTGACCACTTAGCAATCATGCACACTTAGTGCTGCTTTGAGGTTTAGTTTATGATTAAAATGATAGTTGCAAATGATAATGGATGGTATTTTTCAGTGATTGAAATATTTAATCTCAAGCAAAAAGCAGTAGCATGTAGTAGATACACACTTGTTATGGAAGATGAAAGCAGAGATATTTTTAGGGCCCAGGCTGAGGGAGATGCTGCACCTCTTCAGTCCTGGCTGAAGGCATGAGGCTGGAGTGAATTGGAAGTCAGCCCAAGGTGCCTGGCTCTGGCTGTGAAGTAAAGCCCAGGACTGTGCATCCCCAGGTGGCATGGTAGAGGCAATATTCTGGGGGCTTGAAGTCACAAAGAGTCCTCTGGTTTTTGCTTCTTTCTCTGTCGATATTGGGACTTTGTTCTGTGGGATCTCCTCTCACCTGGCACCTCCATCACCCTCCATATGCCAGCTGATATTTACTCTCTGCCTCACAGGCCTTGAGAGATTCACCTTTTCCTTGGAGGAAAACCCAACTCTAGCCATTTCCTCTGCACACCCTGTAGGTATTTTCTTCCCTTTCCCATTGCCAATGACTCTGACAAGTACTGTTTCTCACTGACATCCCCTGGTAGGCACCTCTCACCTGCTCCTATCCCAACTGCTCTTCGTATTGCATAAAAATCTGCCTAAAACCTTCTGTTTCTTTCTTCGCGGGTCAACACTGTATCAGAATGCCTTTGACTAGTGAAAAAGATGCATTTCCATAACAAAAAGTGTAAAAATTTCATTTGGTTCTGCAAAAAGGCAGCTAAAGGAAAGGTACTGCTGGTGGGTAGTCACAGAGGAAGCAAGGTCTCTGTTGCTGGAGCTGGCAACCGTGGAAAACATTGGGCAGCAGTTGCTCAAAGCAACTTTTACTTCTGCCCTCTGCTTTGAGCTTTGAACTTCTCCCCTGATCACCTTAGTGAGCTCCTCTGCCTCAGTTTACCATCTGCACAGTGAGAATAATGCTGCCAGGAACATGGTGAGAAGCAATTTGTTAGTGCTTTCTGGGACTCGGAACAGGAAATGTACCACCAAAGTGCACAGCCTTACAAAAACAGTGCCCCAAGTGTAACGTAATAGCATTTGTGTTTTTAAAAATGTAGGCATGAATCTTAACTGCAAATCTCAGCTGAGTTAAATGTATTTTTTGTCACGGAGACATTGTTTTTTTTCATGATAGCTACTCTGTGATTCATGAGTCAACATGCTATACAAATACCAGAAGGCATAAGTGAATTATAGACATTTCTCAGGAGTGGCACAGCAGTTCTCCATTATCCAATTCAGTTAAAATATCCTATTTGTCATACTTTTTTTTTTTTTTTAATGGATGAATCCTGCAGTTTTTAGTTAAGTGAAAAATCCATGTGAGGGAACATGCTCTTTGGCTGGAAATGAGTTTGGATAAGAATTGCAGCTTATGTTATAAAAACAATTTAAGAAAATGATATATATAATAGTCTCGCTGTAAATTATACATCTTCACTGGCATTTAATAGCCTTTCATTTCTATCAGTTGCACATTTATTTTATAAGACACCTAGATTCTTGTATCTATGTGTTTTTTTATTTATATTTT
Organism: Chaetops frenatus; assembly: GCA_013400775.1. NCBI lineage: Eukaryota > Metazoa > Chordata > Aves > Passeriformes > Picathartidae > Chaetops > Chaetops frenatus. Next base: position 152,116 of record VZTR01030790.1, read on the forward strand.
TTCCACTTGACACAAATAACATTTAAATTAAAGTGCACCAATCTTTTAGAAAAGTTTTGAATGTGTTTGAGGATATAGTAGGTTGGCAAATTTAGGATGAGGCACTGTTCACTGAAAAATACCTATCTGTCAATATGAAAATGCCTAGTGGGTATGCAAAATCTTTCAGTGAGAAAAACCAGAACAGAATTGCTCCTTCAGTCCAAAAAGAAGCCAGTGTAAGAGCAGGAGCTGCCATATCTACCTGTCACATGTGGAAGATCCAGGTTCAAGTCCCTCCAGGAATTTGAACCTGGGCTTTCTGAATTCACGTGGGTGCCCTGGCAATGGGGCTGGGTTAGACCACGTGTCGATGGGTTTTAAAAAAAGTCAGACTATTTTGCTTTTCTTTCCAGGGCAAGATGAGGATTCTGTGGGGACTTTGAAATTTTCCAGGACAGCTAAAGCTGTTTCTTTGAAATCACTTCTCTGCAGTCCATGTTTTCAAAAATTTTTGGGAGACTGGATAAGCAGAGTCTCTTACACGTTAAATGCATCACAGAGGCAAATTTATCCATGACATAAACTTGCTGACTTCCAAGTTGGTCTTACTACCAGCAGGATTGAATTTGGCCAGTAGACAGTATTTATGCAATAAAGAGCAACACATTTAGTAAAGAGAGGATCAAATGTTCATGTGGGGACTGGGGGAGGAGGACATATGGGGGTGAGCTGTAGAGAAGCAAGGGGAAGGCAGAAAGGAAAAGGTCATAGCGTGAAAGGGTGCTGTGAATTCCAAAAGTGTCTAATTAGGTTTCTGGCTGTGGAATTTGCCTTTGCCCCAAGCCAAGAAGCCCAGCTGTTTTACAACAGGGCTTTTGCCTCCTAGCAATGACTGCAGACAATGTGTGACCTAAACTGCAAGTGTATTTATAAGGACAACTTCCTTCACTCTTCTCAACAGATTCCATGAAATATGTTCAAATGTTATTTGGAAGGTTACATAACTGTTTCAATTTTTTATGCAATTTTCTTGCTTTTGTTGGGCATCTAAATACAATTTGGAAAAGTCCTATAAAGAGGGGAACGACTTTGATTAAAGGCACTCTTCTGAACTTGTAGTCTATTGCATTATTTTAAAAAAGTGTCAGTCTTCAAAATTAAATGTTTGATGGAATATTAAATTTGATGAATCATTGCCAGTTTCCATGTTTGTTAGCTTTTATATACCACATTAAAGCATTCATTAATGTCACACAACACTGCTTTGATTGAGTCCTAAAAGGTTAATGACTTGATACAGGCTGGTATTCTGAGCTTTACTGTTTGCAGGCGGTTTGTGGTGAATGCGAAGTGCTTTGAAATTCTAACAAAGAGAAATCTTTCATTTTTCTCTGTTTCAAGTCCAGGTGTTCTCAACTGATCTGTATGTGCTAGACAAACTAGAATTGCCACCATTAAACTACAATAATTTTTTTAAATTTTGTTTTGTTGGTTTTTTTTCCTTATAGGACTTTAACCGTAAAAAGCTTCATTTTTATACAGCTCCTCAGAGAAGGGTGGAGTAAGATAGATACAAACCCCATGTTTGCTGTCCATCTAAGCCCTGTTGGTATCTTTAAGCTGCCTTGTCAGTTGATTTGGGGGGTTGCAGCTACATTTTCCCCACTTTGAAAGTGATGAGCCAGTCCAAAATTATTCCCGTATCTTAGATATGCCAAATATTTTACAAATTATCAGAAGCTTTCAAAAAAAAGAAGTTATTTTAGTGTAGCTGCTGTGGATACATCCTTGTGATTAGGCTTTGAAGAAGTCAGAATGCAAGTTGGAGATACGACTAATATTTTGCCCAGTGCTCTCTTGGTAATGGCCAAGCTGGGTAGCCTGTACTGGTCAGGTACAGGCACTTTTATACTCTTAACAAAGCATTGCATTTTTGTCACCTGAAAAATCTTGGATGAATGGGCAGTGTGGGCAGCACAAAGAAGGAAATAACATTTCCAAAGTCTGTCCTCCTAAGTACACTGTGTCCAGATTTCATGAAATTTGAACTCTCCTAAGATGGAAATAAGCTTCTTGACAAAGTCATGTGTGAAGTTAATTTTGCTTTAAGATGGTATTGAGGTTCTGCTCTGAGGGGAGTTGTTAGTAAAACAAATGACTCTAACTGTTTTAGTATGGAAGACAAATCAAAGCATTTCCATGAAGTAACAGGGGTGACCAGCTGTAACTTAACCATTTCCTGAGCAAATACAAGCTGCTGTATTGGATGGGGGATGTTCCCATGTTAGCCATTGTACAGAGAAAAATAAAAGTTCATATAAAAGAGCCCACCAAGGGTTATATGACTGCAATTGTTTCCAAACTGAAACAACTTAGTATCTGTTTATGATTGTCAGTATCATGTTATATTGTTCTTGTAGAATCCATAAAACCTAAAAGTCTGCAGTATTGCCTCTAAACACCCAGTGGCTGCAGCCAGGAGACTTCACAGCCAGTGTGTTTAAACAGAGGGAGGATAAAAAGCAAAAGTTAATAAAAAGTGGACCTTGATTTTATTTATAATTGTAATGTAATTTTGATGTGGTGCTTCATTTGAACATAGAAGAGCAAAAAGCCAAGCCCAAGTTGATGAGATTAAGATACTTAAACTTGCATCCTTTAAATGTTTCTTTCTTTTATTCAGGCATTGAAGATGAGAAGGAAGAAGCAATAAATCTGAATTCCAACTTTTTCACCATGACTCGTGTTTCCACAGTTCAGAATTGTGCCCATTAGTTTTCTGAGCCACTCAGATGTACAGCATGCTATCATATTAGCACCACTTACATGAGAATATTCATTTGCATTTTCACAGTTACTTCCTTTGCATTGTGTATGGCAAGTGATGCAGAAAACAAGTGGGCAAAGATGTGATTCTCCACACAACAAAACTGTCCCTTGGAAGAAGCTACGAAACAATTCAGTGTCTTAGACACATGGATTTTGTCACTCAATACAAATATAAACTATTCTCTTTTTTTCAGATAATGCCAAAGTGTTCTTGCTAATGAGATCATGTTTGAAAAACCACATACTTGGACTTGAAAGCAAGCTGATGGAAAGACAGAACATTCATTTATTGGTAAATCAGATGTATTTTCAAGTACTGTCATACTGGCTAACTACAGTGGCTTTTTATTTTCTGATTTTAGCAGTTCCAGATTTCTCTATGTTACTTCTAGCAGTCCAAACATTTAGGTTTAAACCTAATATTTAGTGTAAGATACCAACAATCTGCTCACAAGGTATACAGATACCACGTGGGTATCTGCAGTCCACAAACCTTTCTGTAGGAACAGGACCATGATGATGATGAAGACAATAACACCACCACCAAGAGAGACAGGGGGAAAGGGGGAAAGAAAAAAAAGAATACATCATCTGGTTAATCCTATCTTAAAGGTACTTCAAAGCAAATTATGCAGAGTAGCTCTTATCAACTGCAGCTGCTTAGTAGGAATGTCATGTGAGCAACACAGTTTGTAGGAAAATGGATTTATGTCTAGCAGGAAGTCAAATGTGTGACGACTTCATGCAGATTCTGTTAGGAATCATGTTGCTAATATTTCTTCCCATCCTGACAATGTCACAGAAAAACAATGAAAATTTTATATTTGAAGCCTGTATCAGATGACATGGAGAATGCAGATGAGAGGAAGCTTTATTTCAAGGGCAGATTGCGTTAGGAATGATTCCTTTTAGAGTTGTCCTTGCCAGAAGCAAAGCTCTTAGCTTTCCTGATTCAAAACTAAGGGGCACATCTTCACATGGAGTAAGTGTCACTGCTCTCTAAAAGCCAACTGTGAGATGGTAATTTATGATTTGGCCCATGTACTGATGAGTCTGATAGATGAGTTTTTATTGTTTGCTCATAAACAAACCCAGTTACTTCCAGTTCCCAAATTAGGACTCTATATACTCATGGTTCTCAAAAAATGAAAGGGAAAAATAATCATTCTTGCCGAACTTGAAAAACTCAGCACTTCCTATTTTAAACCAGTTGTTATGTCTCTCATAATAATTTCATATTTTATTATCCTTGCCTACAGTGGTCTTTTACCATGTCTATATAAACTTCATTTCTAATGGTCTCGAAGGACATACTTGGTATTTCCAGAACAAAACAAAATTAAAACATACACCCAGAAACCACACACATGTACACACAGTCCCAAAGTACTATAGTGCTTAAGGCTTGATTCAAAGCCCGTGGAGGTTTCTGTGTGGGATCTGGGCTGTGCTGACTGACAGATTGGTGCTGTGACATGCTGAACAGCAGCTGAGCCTCTTGCCTTCCCCCTGGCTCCTCTAGCCAGCAGCACTTGTGGGGTAATTCAGAGACGTCCAGCCTCTGTGGAGATGGTACTTTGTGTCAGCCTGAAACAGCCTCATCTGGCGACCATTACTGGTGAAACACAGACCCCAGGGGGTAAAAACGCTGCTCAGCCCAACAGCAGGCTTTAGAAAAAGGAAGACTGAAAATTACTTGTGTGGGGAGAAAAGCCATAGAAATTGTCTTAACTAATTGTTTGTTTTTATAAGTTTATGGAAAGAGAAGAAGTGATCCAACAATGAAAATGGCAAAGTATATGAAATGGCTAATGAATTTAAAGACTTGACAGTAGGAACTGTACTGAATGGTTGCAACTGATTCCAGGTTTTCCAGGAACAGTACAGGCATGAACCACTGACTGCACGGAGGTCCCAGTTTTAACTGGGAATCTGTCCCATTGCAGTGGGGGGATGGGGTGCACATGCAGCATGCACGCTCACAGCTGTGCTGCTGTGTGCCTTGGCATGCAGATAGTGAATTAGCAGGTACATCCCTATGCATCTGCATTTCCTTACGTGCCATCTCAAGTCCTGCTACATGTATTACATATGCTTAGGTCACAGAAGGGTTAGGGACAACGCTACTGGATCCCAAAGGACAGGTGGAGCAAAGCCAGCATAATCTCTGCATCCAGTTCTTTACTATTATTCTCTGATCATAAAGTGTACGTTCCAGTGAACTTGGAACATACACTTTAATCCAACATCTGTTTGCATATCAGAGGCTAAAATAATAAAGAAGATCTCAGAGAAAGACTTCATGCACTTCAAGACTTCTGTCAAAGCAGGCAGGAAAACAGAGTCCTTATTCTGTCGTGGCAGCAACTCTGAAAGCTCAGCTCAAGTTTTCTGTGCAGGCTGCTGGAGGCTTTGGGCCTGCAGCTTTCTTCCCATGCACAGATTGCCTGCTCCCTGCCCTTTTCTTTTCTGTTTGCAGCTCCCGGCACAGAGAAGTTCCTACCAAAGCACAGCACTAGAATTATATAAATGTTTAGTGCTATTAACTATAACAAGTAGCAAATATCCTCATATACTGCTGTCCCTCCTCCTGGGAGCTCTGACTATAAACTTAGGTGGTCTGAACTCAGAAGTATAGCCCTGGAATTGCACCCTATCTGTTTGCTCTTTTTGACACAAGAGCTGTATTCTCTCCCGCAGGCTGGTATCTTCCTTTTTTCTCTGTAGGAAACTCAAAGTGCTTCTGTTTTACAGGTATCTTTCAGGCATGATTAAATTCACCTCAAAGGAATGGGATTTAACTGAAAGAAGGCCAACTGGTATTTTTTAACCATGCCCAAGAATCCATGCTTCATAAATAACAACTGGTAAGTCCTTCACCATGTGCAGTCAGAACACCACCAGATGAACTTCAAGGAAAAAGTGTGTCTTTTTCACACAGTGTTTAAAGGACAGAAGACATATATTTTAAAAAGAATACCTTTTCCCTTTCCCCTCTCTGCCTCTTTTCCATAAATTTGTTCTTGTAAACAGCTGTGTGAGTTTTAGTGACAAAGGCATAGGGATCTGTTATGCTGCCCTATAACATCCCACTTACTTGTCTTTACTATTTTTCCACTGAGCTGTTTTTCTTTAATATATTTTAAAGACTTTCACCTCAATCCTTGCACAATTCAGTTTCTGCATCAGATGCAGATTTTCTCTTTGAAAAAAGGAATTCTTTTGTAAAGATGCAGTCCTGATTTAAAGACTTCAAATGATCTACCACATCCTGTGGTAGGTTGTTCCAATGATTAATGGCCCATGCTAGAGAAAGTACGACAGCTTCCAACCATTGGATCTTATTGTGCCTTTTTCTGTTAGACTAAATAGCTATTTGTTATCAGAAATCTCTTCCTTATGTAGATACCTGCAGACTTTGATTAAGTCACTTTTTAACTCCTTCTTGGATAACCTCAACAGATTAAGGCATGTTTTCCTGACTCCTTTTTTTTTTTTGAATGTTGGGTTTTTTTAAACCTTTTGTTTTTTCAGTTTCATAAGGTACTTCAAGAACCAACCCAATATTCCCAGAAGCATTTTCACTAATGCTATTTTCAGGTATGGTAGCCCTTTCTGAAATCCAGTTAAGGCTGCATATCTCGCCTTCACATCCTCCTCTGTATACTGTATTAAAAGCCTGTGTTCCTTTGTTTAGCTACCATTATTCCCAAATCCCAGCTGAGGCCCTGAGCTGCTCTGCAGGTTCTTCTCAGCCCTGCCATGGCTTTCACTGCTGCACCCCAGGGCTGCTCTAATGCCATGCAGTTGTGGAACCCTGGATTGAGCTGCTGTCAAAGCAGCCAGGCTGTGAGAAAGAGCTGCATGGGAAGTATCTGGAGAAAGCCTTGTTGTGAGGCTTTTGTTCAGTGGCTGGCAAGCTGCATTTAAGGTCAGGCTTTTGCCCTTGGTCCTTGCTGAAGTTACAGTTTAGGTGTGTCTGTGCCCACCTTTTACTGTACCAAGCCCCACCTGGCCTTGCTGACCTGATTTCCGTGCTTAGCCCAGACCAGCCTTGGCTCTACAGACTTGTTTGAGATGCGTGGATTTTGGCTGACTCTGGCCTGGCTCTGTTCCTGTTTGGGTGGTGTGTCCCTGCCCCTGCTTTGCTGTTACCATCAGCTGTAGAACAGGAGAGGAACAAGGCCTGTGTATGGCGACTTTCTGTTCCCAGCTTCTCGATACCATCTCTTTGTTTGGTTTAGTCCATTCAATGTGACTATGTAGCTTTGTTGGGGGTTTTATCACCAGAACTTGCTATTTCATCAAAAAACCTAAGACCACGCTTGTCTGACAAGACTTAACTTCCCTGAAAATGTGCCAAGATGAATGCTCTGCTGCCGTCGTTTAATTATGTACTGATTGTCTCCAATGTTAAGCTTCCAACACTGGGATCATGGCTCTTTTCATCTTAATAGGTTGAATGTCTATTAGTCATCATGTTGACCATTTTAAAACATTAGCATGACTTTAGCTTCCTTTATAGTCCTCTCAGACTCTTCCAGCTTTTTAAAAAGTCAGTGTATGTGGATCAGAGTGTTCCCTGGCAAGATGCTTTCATACCCGAGTAGAAGTTGGCCAGCACCATTTACTTGCTGCTGGGTAATATTTCTCTGCTGGCTGATGGAACAAGAAGAGGCTCTGCAGTCACTTCAGGATCTACGAGCACTCCCCCACACAGAAGTGCTGGCACAAGTATGAAGTAAATGTAATCATCAGAAGGACTATTAAAAGAGTTAAAATATTTGCAGAAAGATTAAAAGATCAGATTTTCCATTATTCTCCCCTGTAATAGAGACAGAAGAGTAGCCCTGGCTCTAAGTCCTTCCTGTATTATTATATTAAATACTGCCTGCTCTGAACTTGTTTAATTTATGCCTCGCTTTACTGTCCCAAGCCTCATCTAGAATTACCACCGAGTTCACAGTCCCCAGACCCCTTCATGGAGAAGCTGGAAGCTTCAGCCCAGCTCTGGTCCAGGCGGGAGCTTCCAGCTGCGAGGAGCTGCCTTCCCACTGCTTGGGAGGCACAAAGCACCCTCAGTGCTCCTGATGGCTCCTGACCCTGCTCTGAAAAGCACTTCAGTTCTCCGTGACAGGGCAGGAAGTGCTGCAGTTTTGGGTTGTGCAGAGGTGTTTTCACTCATATTCTAGTGCAAAAACCGGACAACAAACCCAAATGTATTGTTTTGGTTTCTTGTTTGTTTTGGTTTTTACAAAAGAAAGCACAGTAAAACGAGCCCAGAGTGAGCAATAGTTGGTGAAATAATTTGTTTTAGGAGTTAAAAGACATGAGGGAGTGGTCAAAATAATACAGATGACTCTAAAAAAGAATAAGCATGAGAAATAATTGAAGTCACCAATAAGCTAATATGGGCAAAATATTTTATGTTCTTTTCCTTTTACTTTGTTTTGCTTGGAAAACAAGTAAAGAAGAATACAGTGAGGGATTTCATAATATGTTAGATAAAAAGGTATTTATGAACCATTTGCTGTTATTAAAGTACACTGTTAAAAACTCAAGGTATCCTTTTCCAATCCATAACCAAATTTTCTCTGTAGCTTCATATCTTGAGCTTCACTCATCCTTTTTCTTAAGTGGAATTTTACTGTTAATTTATTAGACTGTGCCAGTGAGAAAAGCAAAGGCAAGGGGAAACAAAATAATGTTCCTAATAACTCATTTCTTAGAACAAGATCCTCCCAGCCTGCTGCAGTAAAGACACTCATATGGTAGAGGTTTGTGCTTCTTCTGGGATACAGCACTTGCTATGTCTGGGTTCGATCATGGTCCTGTTGCAGTCAATGGGAGTTTTGTGCTAAAATGTATCTTGTATGCTGTCACATGGGCAAATGTCCACCCCAGGCTACAGCAGAAGCAAAATCACCACATTTGTTTTCACTTCTGACCTGCTGAAAGTAGGATTATATTACTTGTATATTTCATTCTGATTCTCTTTTTTTTAAAGCTCTGATTTAAACAAAGATACCACTGTGGTATAATCTGATACCAAGTACTGTGTGAGAGGCTGGACAAGTCAATTACAACTGAAATTGCAGACTTCCTTTACTGTTGCCTTGCTTTTAACTCAATGTTTTTCTTCATAGGCAATCAACATGTAATTTCCTTTCTTCAGCTCATACTTTTGTGTCTCACGAACACCAGCAGTAGCACTGTTCACTCTGAATTCCCAGATTTTTCTCACATTGTGCTACTTCCTTTATATTATTTAACTCCATCTTTGCCCTGCCCAGATATATTACAGGGGAAAAGTGAACATAGCTTCTAACAAGTTGTCAGATGAGTGCAGCAACACTGAGCCATGCTGAGACTCTAAACACTGACTAAGTCAATTTTCCACTATACAAAATGCAATTATTAGTATTTTGCTGAGATAACTCAAGGGGCAGAAACACCCTTGCAGTGACTGGTTAAAACTGATTTTTGCTTGTGACCAGCATGAATGCTGACCTTTGGCTTCTTGACTGATCTTTGCATGTCGTAGAAAGTTCATGGAAAGGTCACAGAGCGGCACCAACTTCCTCCGTGTGCGCGCGTGTGTGCGTGGGGACACCCTCCTGACACCGGCTGCGTGCAAGGGCTGGCCTTGCCCACTGCCACCTCTGGTTTCATGGCTGTGGAAATCTGGACCCACTTATACCAACAGCAAACCAGGCAAAAGGGCACACAGTTCCTTATTTACCGAGAACCTTTGTTTGCTTTTCACTGGCAATTGCTCCCTACTTAGCTTTAAAGTTTTGTTTCAGTTCAGATACATCCTTGGCTTAGGGAAACTGTGCTAAACAGAATATCTTTTATTTGTAAAAACAAAAGGACTAAAATGCAACTAGAAACAACTACAAAAGAAACGGCTAATGTGGCATTTTCTAAATCACATGCATATTGAAGAGAATGAGTTCTTTCCTTAGATTGCTTTGTCATAGGTGCATCAGAAAAATAAGAGATTTCTTGTATATCCTTTAGCTGATTCCTTTCACTGAAGTTCAGTGCTGCTTGTCACTGAAAAAGAGAGCTATGAATCTTGTGAAAGCTGCTTTGCTGACACCATCAGCTGTACAACATCCGCTTCCAAACCAGACCTCCAAAAGCAGCACTGTTAGAGGGTTTTAAATCTCTGCTCAGAAACGGTATCTGTTTCCAAAGAGCAAGAATAGCTCTGAAATTGTGAAAAATGCACTCAAGTCATATTTAGAATGATTGTATGTGGGGGATATAACAATACTTTTCAAGACTGTAAGCACTGTGTATATTCATATCTAGTGCTATTTATCTTGCAGATATACAGCACTGGAAGTTGCTGGCTGCAAGCTGGCAAGCTTGTAGCAGTGAGAAGGAAAGATCTCTCCGTTTGTCACTGCCCGTATATCACTGCAGCTGTGCCCTTTGATTACACAGAGGGCTCCTCCAGCCATTAATAATGGGAAACACTTTTTGTCTGGTGAATGCATCTCAACACCATGCTCTAACACCTAGGCTTTGCAGTGAGGTAAGGAGGCAAATTAAGGATGGAGCTTGTTCATTTTACATTTACACTAGATGTGTAAACAAGGATAACCTTTGTTTTCCTCAGAAAAGAAAATATGCTATTCTTTTTCCTACCGCCACAGTGACAGATTTTTTACAGGAACAATATGCACTGCCAATTACAACGTGCTGAGGAAGTGGCACTAATGAATCACAATAATGCTACCACAGCATCACGGAAAGCCCTGTGACGCCAGCCTTCCAGATTAATTGCATCACATATAATAGCCAAGCCACATCTGCTAACCAGGTGTATCAGTGTAAAAGATTTTCCCAAAAAAGCAGAGCTTAGAGGAAATCAATATATAGGGAATGAAGTCCTAGGTATGAATACTGCAATGCCAAAATTAGATAGCTATCTGAAATTGTCACAAATAATTGATGCTAAGATTGGAAAATTCTAAACTGCTGTAAATCGTTTAGCACCAGAGAGCACTACAAGAGGCATTTCATGCTTGACCTGCAAAATGAATCAAAATTAATGCTAGGCTCATGTGGCATGCTGTTTCTCTTACCTATTGCAGAACAGTGTATCCAAGGTGCTCCAGAGAGGTGTTTGCAGTGAGTGGAGCATGGAATCTCTCTGGGTCTGGCCTACATTGATCATCTTCCACAGCATCTTTGACACAATAGGAGAAAACTATAGACCATTTGTCTTAACACTGCTTTTAGTCATGTGTCAAAACCTTGCTTTAACACTTCCCAATTTTTATTTAAGATTAGGCCTTTTGAGTAGTGAAAAAACCCAACAAGAAACCACGACCCCCCTCAAACAAACCCTGCTCTTGCTAGCCATTATTTTAGCTCCTCTGCTCTTCAGTTGCTGGAGGAAGTTACCCCATCACTCAGGCCATAAATGGATTTGACTGGAGGAAAAGGTCCCACAAAATGCAGCTGTTTTGGAGGTATTCCAGATGTCACACAGAAAGGTATCATTCCCATTTCTGGGCTTATCCCAAAACACTGCCCTCTGTTTATATTTTAGTAGAACCCACAGTTGCTTCATTGATGGTCCTGTGACTATGATATGCTCCTCTTAAATCTATGGTGACAACTTATTTAGGTCAGGGAGTCAGAGTTTAATTTCCTTGGGTTAGATTTATTCCCTCAAGTGCAAAGAAATAAGAAAGACCAGGCTTGTTGCTGAGTCAAACACGGAGCGGAAAGTCTCCAAGGTGGAACCCCTGGGCAACATGCTGTGCCTCTTTTTTCAGCCTCTCCATGATCTGAGAATTTGGAAGCAGAGGCCATTGCAGGATGCTCCCCAGCCTCAGCTGCAGCCTGCATGAGCACTGCTGCCCACCTTGCTTCATGGGTGTGTCTCTGTACCGAGTCCTTTCTCAGGTGGTCAGGCAGTACATCATTCTGGGAACCACAGTAAACCTCGGCAAGAGAACCCACCCTGAGTTATGTGACTGACAGAACACCCAAAAAATAAAAAAAGTATTTTGTTTTTATATAGTGCTGTTCTTCCACAGACACATAACAGCTGAAAACTACCATCTATCCATATGAATGGCCAAATAAGAATTAATTATATATGATTATATATAAATTTCACCAAGAGAACAAACATATCAGTCAGTTTAATATATTTTTCTAGAAATCCAAAAAACTATACAAAGCTTTTTTTTTTTTGCTATTTTTATAAACTGCCTGCCCCAAATACAGTTGTTATGTTGGTCACTGAATTTAAATGATGAATTTCCTTCTTTTAAGGCTAAGAGGAAAAGATCACTAAGTTTCTTATCAGGAGATAGTGATAGAATTTTCAAAAATGCACAGCATCTTGAAAGTTTGGTTTCATATCACCATTTATATTCCTGAGAAATAGACATGTCTCACATTCTGTAGCAGTGTTTTGTGACATTTGGATTTACAATGCTCAAGTTTAAGTCTCTAGCCCTTTGGAGTCTGTCAAAAACAGCTTCTCTGTCCATTTATTTTTGTCTTCTGTGCTCAGTTTGAATATCTTTTGTAAATTTATACTTGACAACCCTCGTATTTCAGCAGCTGGCTTTGTTTCACAATCTACCTTGCTTGCTCTGTTGCATTAGCTGAAACAACAAATTTAATCCATGATGTCAATAGTAAATTATAGTGGAGATATAATATATGCTTGACATCACTAAGGTCAAGGCCATGGTGAAAATATTGCAAATAGATCCAAAGGGTCTCCTCACTGTGGTAGGTGCTTGCTGCACATTTAATATTACGAGAAACAGATTAGTGCTGCACACTGCATTATGTTTGCCTTTTAGTTACAGCCCACATAAAACTCCAGCTAATGTAAGAGTGCTCCCTCAACAAGAAAAGAGGTTCCAGAGAAGTTTGCTATGTCATTATATTTCATATTTTCTAACTGATAAATAATTAAAACAAGAATTACTTTACTGAAAAGATTCATTTAGAGTGCACATTTTCCATTAATCTAACTGTTTGAAGGGGTTGGGGGAAACATTTATTGCATACCTTACCTAAACTACCTTGCCATTAAAGTATCTAAATTACCTCAGTGAATTCTGAGCACAGAAGTGGTTGATGAATTGCTTTTTGCATAAATGCACTTTCCCTTTGCTAGAACCTAATTTTGTCTATAAACACACACACACACACACACGGAGAATAAAGCAACTACTGAACTCTTTCAAGAAGAAAATTGAAGCCTAGAATTTTCTCTGTGCAATGAAGTTTTTCTAAACGTTGCTTGTACTATAAGCATCCTTGGACTCTCTGGGGACCAGCCAAAAATGGACTCTTCTACAATGGCAAAAGAACAGTTAATGAATCATTTTCTCCCGTGTGAAAGTGCTCATTGCTGTTAATTTGTCCATTTTTTACAGCCAGAGCTTTTTAAAGTAAAAATTAACTTTCAGCCTAAAGGTCCATTTATTGTCCAAGGGGAAAAAAAATTGTGCCAAGTGAACCATAAACAAATTCAATGTATGGCAGACTATGGAGATTTCCATTCCATCGAGCTCTATTATTTGTTTTATCTGGCACAAAGAGTATCAACAACCCAAGGACTTTCAATCTGCAATTCATCCCTTTAACTTGGCTCTAAAATATTTTCATTCCTAAACGCAAGGAAGGGCCAAATTTCCAAAGCTGCAGCATATACCACAGCATAGCTATGGCACTTGGCTTTCCCCATGCCCTGGCTAGATGCATGTGATTTAATAAATTCTTCCTCAGAAGAGAGGGTTACTTTTTGTTCCTGGTGTCCCTAATGCTGAATGAAGGAAGGTTTATGTGGGTGGTAACTTTTGGCTTCCATTTCAGCTTAGTTTTAAGAATGTGAGTAACCCCATATCTTTACATACAAATCCGTATTTTTGAAAATAACCACCTCTGCAGGAGTTTTGATCTTCATGTGCCTTTGTCTATGTTCTTTATTCCTTCCTTCAAATCCATGCCAGACTAGGCTGACCAACAGTAATTATCATTTATCTTGTCACTGTATTTCATGTTCTACATGCAATAGTTGATGGGTTTGGGTCAGTTCTTGTGGGCCAGGTGTCGACACCTCATTTTGCCCATTGTAATATCTGTTGGTCCAAGCACCAAAGAAATGGAATGACAGACCACATGATAATCCTTTCCTGAAGTTGTCTGGCAAGCTTAAGTGAGGCAGGATGACCCAATGGAATTACTGAATTTTATGCTTCTGATCTTTGGGCTGGTCCTTTTTGAAGGGCAGTTTTCATTACTGATAATTTGGTGGTCAACTGCCATGAAGGTAATTGCTTGAAGGATGTAAGTACTAATGAAAACACAATGCTATCCTGTGATAGTCTCCTGTGTGCAAACAAAAAATAGAAAACAGAAAATGGTGACCAATGACTCAGTATGGACTACTTTAATGACTATTTAACCTCTCCCATAAAGGAAGTTTAAATAATGCTGTTAAACACTGATGCTCTTAGCACTTGTTTTGGTGCATGATGTATGGCCAGTGTCTGCTTCAAGAATCAACAAATGTGCATTATTCCATTAGCAGTTTTCTGTTTTCTACAAAGCTTTACAATTTATTAGTTATTTATGTTAATGTACTAGTGCCTTATTTTACATATTTATAATATCTTCTTTCCTCTGCCATGAAATGCAATGAAAAGTTTAGGTATTGCAGATCAGTTCAGCCTACTCAACATTTAAAAAATGTTGTTTATAAAAACAATTTCATAGATAGTCCTTTCTATGCTTGGGACTGCTGTTTTAACTTACGCAAAACTCTTACTGACATCAAAACAAGACCGAGGCTTTTCTAATACTTTGCACCTTCTTTCCTCCTGCTTTTCAGAAAGGGGGAGAAACTCAAGCTGTATGAAGAGAGGTGCTATGTTTTTCCCAGTAAAATCTGGGAGAAGTGTAGGACAAGGAAGAACATCAACAAAAGGCTGAAGATAAGAAGCTTTCAGTAGGAGGAAGAACTGATAGGGCAGAGTGTAGTGGAGCTCCAGAGGGTTTCTAAAACCATATCTATACAACAAAAATGTAGCTGATATCACTGGCTACCCAGGAGCTTATTCCTGTGCCTGTGTTTTGCAGCAGAGGATGCTACAACTTGGACAAAGATCAGTTACTTCTGGCTAATTGTGTTTCCTTGATTTCCATGGCACACAGTCTTTACAGCACTTACTAACTCTGAATGTTGTCAGCATCATGGCTACAGAACAGACTTCCTAAACTCTTCTTCTGAAGATGTCTCCGTTACACCCAGCACCTCAGTTCTGCCTGTACAAGTGATTTAGCACAATGATGTCACTCTGGGCTAAGTGCAAGCAAAGGCACTGGGCTGGTAGGATGGTTTTAGTTTTGGGTGCTGACTGTACAAGGTCAGTACTGGAGCATCTCTGTCCAGCACTGCAATTTAAAAGCACGTGTGTGGAGTGATAAGAGTTCCATATTTCAGGATGCAAATTATTTGTTGATTCCACAAGTGCAACTTCAATTTGTATTTTTAGCAATGCTTATGTCCTCTAATCATATATTATCAATGCTTTGGGATAAATTCTACTCATTCAACTCAATGATCAATGCTACTGCATCACCTCAGCAGAGGCTCAAGTTCATTGGCATCTGATGTCTCCTTGGTGGCCTGTGTGGAGTGAGTTGCCTGTTGATGCAGTTCCTAGATATTTTAGTGCTCTATTTTCAGACGTTTTTAGTTGCACATCTGCCTGTCCTAGTGAACATGTCCCTGAACATAATGACAGCAAAAGAATATTTTAATAAAAATGTTAATACACTGTTTCAGACACAGATCTGCTTTACCTCTAGAGGAGTTTCAAAGCCTTTTGATTAATTGGAAAACACATCTGACTTCCCTTTTTCTGTCCCCACAATGTGACTTGGCTTAAGCCACATTGGTTCCTAAATCCCTGTGTAAAACAATGAAGGATGCCATGCATATGAGAATCCCTTATTGACCAAAGACTGCATCCACAGTGACACCTCACTTTGCACAGCCCTCCTAACAGACATGAGAGGCAAATGGGTTTCAGCTCTGCTGAGGTGACATCAGTTCATCTCAGTGACAGAGACCTGTGTTTAGTTTCCAACACCCCAAACACTCCCAGTCCCAGAAGGCACCTGTGAACCACATTTATGTCTTCCAATAAATTTTCATTTACTTGCCCTTTCAGGGATTTAATTCTTGACATTTTTGAAAGCATTCCTCAGTTGTAGAGAAATTCTTTTCTTTCCAAGAACATTTCCAAGGCTCTGGATTATTTAGGGTTTAAATGGATAGAAGAATTTAAAGGTAAATTTATCTAAATTAAAAAACAAAACAAAACAAACAAACAAACAAAAAAAAAACCAAAACAAAACAAAAAACAAAACAAAACAAAACAAAACAAAACAAAACAAAACAAAAAACCCCGATTAAAAACCAAAAAACCAAATAGTAATAAGAAAAGGAACAGAGATTGTAAATTATCTCTAAGCTGCAGCTAACATCAACTTGTCAGTTAGCCTTTTATATGTTCTGAATGGTCAGAAGTGAGCAATCTGATCCCAAACCCAACAGTCTAAAATTACCCATCTTATTCTACCTAACAATGAAAAAAATTACCATTATCTTATAACACCTGCAATGGTCATGAATATCAGAAGCTTCTTAAGAGTCCTGATAGGTTATTGGGAGTGGTCAGGATCTGGTTGATGGGATGACAGGAATTTTTGGTCAGATAAAATCTGATATGCAAAGATAAAATGTTCACCTTTACAGAAGAAAACTAATGCCTACATTGCTGTAATAATGCTACTTCTACCATTTTGGCTAAATAGGAACACATCTGTCCCTCCTGCCATGGCACCCCCAAGCCACTGCACTTGCTGTGGATTCACTCCAAAGGTGTGCTGCAGTGAGAGCAGGTGCAGGAGCAGAGGATGAATTTTCCACTGGGAAAGCAGTGTGTGCAAGGGGAATGCTTTTCAGAAGAACCTGAATGCCAATGGCTTTTCTCTTGCCAAGCAAGGCAAGGCTCATACTTCTGGTTCCTGAACAAGTGCTACAATATACACAACTGCCCCAATGACACACTGCACCCTCCTCCTGGACCTTCCACTCTCTCCAAATGGCCGCTTTCCTAAATTAAAACATAAATAAACCCTTCTATAAAAGGGCAAGAAAAGAAGAGTTCTGTTCTCTGCAGAAAACCGAACTGATTTGAAAATAAATACAGGGGAAATATATAGCAACCAAGAGTAAAAGTTATTTCTCTTTGAACTTGTAAAACTCAAAAAACCAAGTAGTCTTAAAATGTGCTCTCTGTCTCTGGTCTACCAGCAGCAAGCTTACTCAGAGTTCAGAATGTTGACAGAAATAAATAACAAATCAGTTTATAAGGAAAAAAACAGGAGCAATTTTTGTCTTGTTTGCAGGATTGTATATCTTGCTGGTGCTTGAAGAACACTGCTTTGGATTTCTCATATACGAGGTAACTTCTTTGGGGAAATTAAGAAGCAAATTAAAGTGCTCTTTATGGCCACTGAATCATCCTGAAAGCATATTTTAATTATTATGAACATGTTATTCTTACAGATGTATGTGCTACTATCTTAAATTATCATTTGCACCAAAGCAGCCCCTTAGGCCCTATCTGAGAGAGGAAACCCAGGATATGTCTGGAGTATGCATGCAGAGGTGGGAGTGCCTGCTCCAGCCATCTTGGAGCCTCCTGAAGGTAAGACCCAGATGTGCTTGGATTTTCCTACCCCAGCTTCTTGGATTTTCTTATCCCAGCTTCTCCTTCTTTCTTCCACAGAAAGGACACTGAAGGGTATGGCTCTGACAAGAGCCCTGAGCAATCCAAAGCTGCCTCAGGGTTCCCAGGTGCCAGCTCCCAGCATGTACCATCAGCTGCCCCAACCCTGAAAGACACATCTGTGACCTGGACCCCTTGTATTGGGAACTACAAAAATGAAGAGAAGTTTCCCAAGTTCTTGCATCAATGCTTTAAAGCCTTATGTACTAAATGCTTCACAGATGAAAATCAGAGATCTGCCCTCAAGAGTATACAAGAGTCCCACAGAAGGAATGAATAAATTGAACTTCAGAAAAAATCAGTTCTTTTTTTTTGATCTGGCTTAATACTTGGGAAGGTAGCAAAGCCACATGACAAAGTTCAGACAAAAAACCCAGTAAAAATACTATTTTGTGCTATTATTTATCTAGACAAAGTGAAATTGAAATTGTAAAATGCACAACCAAATGCTGAAAGGTTTGATCTTGCTCAGGCATAAATGGGTAGATTGTTTTCCATAGCTGGGGACTTTCTGATTAGATAATTTGTTCATGCTTATTTGTCAAAACGAGACATTTTCAATGGAAAGTTTCAATGGCTCCTTTGTCAGGAAAAGTTTCTTAGCTTTGTTCTGCAGTTGAAAACATGGATAAAAGAGACAGACTTGGTCCAGCCTAGCAGAAGAGTCACAGACTCAAAACAGGTGAGACCAGCCTGGGAAGTGGCCAATGCACTCAAACAGTTCAAACCACGACCTGAAGAACCAGGGATCACATCTAACAGCTATTTATCCATTTATTTGTTCCTTTTGATTTTTTTGCTATGGTTTTTCTTTCTCCTTTCTACTAACGTTTTACAAAGGATTTTTTTCCCCACAAAGGTTCTTGCTGTCGTTCAGGTCATTCCCCTCACCTTCAAAAGCAGGGAATTGCATGTGCTTTGTGCTCGGGTGTCACATCAGCTCCTGTGTTTTGTGAGCTCTCCCTAGCACAGCTCACAAAGACAAGGCAACCCTCCAACCCTACTGAAAATTGCAGCATATCTTTGTGGAGGATAAAGAAACAGGTATTTGCCCTCCCTTCCCTGCTGAAGTTTCACTCACAGAACAACACAGAAATTCAAGACCCTGCTTACAGCATGTACAAGATTTTATGAAAATAAACATAAACAACCCGAGCCCTGTAAAGAGACCTTGCATTTCGTTCATCTTAGCATTTGTGTCTGCTCTGCTGGCAGAGAGCTCTAATTGTCAGGGACACAATAGGCTGTGCTCTTATCTGTGATTAATAGACATGATCTTTCCAGAATGATAAATGCAGGTAGGTAAAGTCTCTTTGACTATATCTACACTACATCATAGATTATCAAAACCCCCACAATGTGGACATGAAAATAAGTATCCACAGTGTCTAAAAGTGCTGGCTAGGAGTTCCTAATGTCTTGAATTCAATTTTTATGATTTTTATGTGGTTTTGTGGGGGAATATCCTCCACAGCATTGAAATTCAGTTTCTTAGCTGTTGTTCAGCTCTCTGTTCTGGGGATTTGCCCCACATTCCTCTTTGAGATTCCCTTTAAGCAGGAAGAGGGATCAGTGGCCTGAGCAACAGGACAGTGTGGACCTACACAAGCATGTTCCATCCCTGGTGTGGCTCTTTTGGGGACAAAAGGGCATGAATGGATCTTACTCACAGAAACCAGCAACCCTCTCTTGCCCCTTTGCCATGGTGGCACTACGGCTACAGCCCCTCAAAGGAAGCAACGAAACACTCATGTCCTTTCTGACAGTAATGTTTCAGAAGACTGAGGGCCTCTGACAGCTGCTGCAGGGATGAAGTACCACCATTAATGCATTTCATGCCATCCAGTCATGAGGGGAAGAATGGTGGTTGGAAATAATAACCAGCATGATTAGAACCACCCACTAAAGAGATCGAGAAATTGCAAATGCTATGGCATGTGAGATGTACAGCACCACACTACCATGCAGACGGAAGCATCTCCAGTAGAGATGGGACATTCAGAAATGTGCTACAAATTTTTCAGACAGTCCTGCAGCCCAAGACTCAGGCCACACACTGTGAGCAGATGGCTCCACTATGCTTCACCATACACAGAAACACTGATCTGTTGTCATGCAATGGTGTAGATTTTTGTTGATAGCAGGTTAATGGCATTTGGCAGTAACCATTGTGGAGCTTTTTCTCCTTTGTCATGGGTTATTTTTCCAGAGGAACATGGTGTGGTACTGAGATGTCCGCTCTGGTATTTCCTCAGACCACCATGTGAGGATAGGAAAGGAGCAGCATAGCTCCTCTCTATTTCATGGGAGCCAAAGACCAAGCAGGAGGTTTTGGCTTGCGCACAGCTGAGGCAAGCCTTGAGATGAGAAGGTTCTTGATACGCAGATCCTGAGAAGTAGCCTTTTCTGTGGATATATTGTGTAGCAGGCTAAGAATTAACCATGGTGGAGAAACTTGTATAAAACTGACATGAGGTTTGTGTTTGCCTTTTTACCTGAAGTTTGTGATAGAGTTCCAGTCAGAACAGTAACGGCCACAAAAGCTTTTCATTAAAGGCTGGTCAGACTCTTAAATTACTTCCTCTTAGAAATTTTCACCTCTAAAACTACTGATAGTTTTTCTTGCAGCTGCTTAAGACAGAAGCACACTACCCAGAGCTCAGGACTGTGTAAGCTAAACTAAGCTACAGTGAGCCTGCTTGTACTGCAGGCAGGTCCTATTTGCCCAGCTGCACCAAACCTCTGTTCTGGTGTTCCTGATAAATGACATCCTTATGGGGAGAGCTGACAGCTTTGTTCTCTGTCCTTGCAGCCTTATAACCTGTGCGATGGGAGAGAGCCTTATAAAGCCTCTCTCCCACAGGGGTAACTCTATTTTACAAAAGTACTTTACCTGGCAGACCCAAATTGGGAATTCTCAAAAACAAGAAGCAAAAGATGGTCTGACAAGGGTTGTCCTTCAGAAAAATGTTTGAGTCCATGACTGGCTATGTCTACTTTATAAGTCATGTGTCTTGAGACCTTTTATTACATCAGGCTTTATCTGTCTAATTGCTAAGTTTCCTCCAAGACTATGAGTTACTACAGATATCTACTTCCATTTCAGTGTATCACCAACTTTTAATCTTGTAATGCATACCAACAAAATATGGGGAAGCTCATCTCCTAAATACTGATGATAATGACCAAGATGATCATGTTCAAAGACATTTATTAAGTGCATTTATTCCCACAAAGCACATAAGCCTTGGTATCTTGGGTGCAGAGACAGGATATATAAAAGTTTTATTAACATGAATGAAGAGTCTTCTTCTATTTTTAAATAACAAAAGATATAATGAGTGAGAAGAGAAATTATCAACAAATTGACAATTTGGTAGGCAGAAGTACTGTCGGAGGAGGAGGAATCAAAAATATGAAAGAAATTTTGAAACAGCTGCAGGAAAATTCCCACTCTGATGCCACATGGACATTTTTGGATGACATAAGAATGGAAGACCAACATAAATCTTTCTATCACCTTGAGGAAATTTTAATAGGTTGGCCAAGTGTAGAAGACATTTCAGGAGAAGCTTTAGACTGGTCACTTGATTAAACAAAGTTAAGCACGTGTTTAAGGGACTTGCTGCTTTGGGATCCTAATTATTATGGACAATTTCCATGTGTGTGTTTGCTTTAACATTGTCTCCTGCTGGAGAACAGCTGGCTGCAAATGGGCTGGCAAGGTAAACAGAAACAGGCCTAAAATGCCCAGCAACTCAGACAAGTCTCATCACCAGCACAAATCAGTTGCCAACCTGACAAGCATGAAATGTCTCAGAAGGATCCACATTTCATAGCTGTTGTGCCTTGTGGACTGTGTCACAGGCAAGCAGCAAGATATTCAGGGCACAGTGACACAGTACTGTTGCATGTCAAATATTGAGGAAAGAACATAGATCCTTAACAATTCATTCTTCTTCTGAAATACATTGGTTAATGTGGTGTTTGTGAATAGACCCATGCTCTGTTTATCTACAGTGCAATGCTGGCAGAGCTGGCTGGTTCTCTGTTAGTAAACCTCAACAGCTTATTATTTTTGCGTTAATTGCTAATTGTTCAACTTAAGTACTGATACAAGTGATTCACAGGTTGACAGACCTACTGCTCTGTCTACATGCCTGCATTTTAAATGACTGTTAGAGGTGAATCTCATTAAACAAATACAGAGCCATGCCAGGAAAAGGCTGCAGAGAGCTGACTCACTCCATAGTTTGAACAGTGAGAAGATGTACAGAAAGAGATGGAAACAGATGTACTAGCGAAAGGTTATCTATAATACTGAGTAGTGGAATAGATACTGGCAACAGAAAGCAAATACCTAATGATGGTGCCAAGGTTTTGAGCCTGAAAAGATAAGAGAGTTTTGATGACTGAGGAGAAAAATGGGACATGGGGGAAAATTAAGGAAAAAAATAACATACTTTACTTTTGGAGAATGATAGTCTAATGTAGTCATCTAGAACAGACAGCAGAGAAGGGAGCAGGGGCAAAGGTGCTGGATAAGGCAAAGAGAAAAACCAGCCTTTGAGGGGTAGTTGGAGAAGATGAAACTGATAAATGTGTGTGGAAATACAAGGAAAAAAACCCTCCCAGAACCACTAGAACCACAATGGGGTAAAAGGGATCAGGAGATTGCAGGTACCTCACATAAACTTATCTACTTACTCATGAACTGACTGGAGTGTGTATTAAAGTACACAGGGAAGGAGTTTCTCCCCTTGTCCTCACTGATAATGAGCTTAATGTAAGTGATGAAAGCCTGTTAAAAATGGCCTCAGACAGGTACTCAATAGATGAAAATGCAATAAAAATAAAAGTTAAAATATCTCTCTTTGAGGAGTGGCCCAAACTATGAATTGCATGGGCTGCCTGATGGTCCTGTCCATGCTACTTCCATGGATGTCATGCCTGGGAGGCACTGCCCTTGCAGCCCTCCATTTCACAAGCAGCAGGACACCTCTGTCTGCATGAGTCTGGTCTCAAAAGTTGTAAACCTGCAATACACTGGCCTCCCTTGTTGTCAGGACTGAACTGTGAAGTGGAAAAATCTGAAATTATGTTCAAAGAGCAGAAATAGTGCTTTTAACCACCAGGGTTCACAGCATCTATATTGCAGCAATGAGACAAGTATAACTTTGTTTTTCTCTTCTCATATTCCACAGAGACTTAATACTTCCCAGCTTCACCTAGCATGTACACAGAGAGAATGAATATTTACAAAGCATTCTTGAAATCACAGGGACAAAATGCATTGCAACAACATGAAATTTGCATTTTTTGGAGCAGTGAATGACACTGCAGCAATCCCAGCCTGACCATGCACTCACAGACCCCTCAGTGACTGGAGGACTGTGCTGTGTAAGTACCAATTATGTTGCTACAGCTCCTGAATGGCACCATTTTGCTGTTAAAGTGAACAAAGGATGCCTACGAGGCAGTGAAATGTAAGGTGCTGAGAGGAAAGTTTTCTGTGGCGTGCTGGGGGAATGTGGACAGCAAGGCTAACATGACAGGACTTGATGAATGATGTTACACGAAGAGAGGCTGGGCCAGATGTGTGCATGCAGTGATCGTCTGTCCTCGGTGAGCTGGGAAACTCACTGGGAGTGAGCAAAGAAAAGCTCCTTCCTGTGACAGGATTTCATCCCCCTCTTTTGTCAGGACCTTTCATTTAGAAATGCTGCTCTTGTGGCATGGTGGCCATGGGCTACACTGTGTTAACCCATTCTGACAGGAGGGTAACACAGTGGAACAGCTTCATCAGCAGACAGGGGTGACTTGGGCTCCCTCCAAATCAAACCCTCAGGAATCAAGCTTGCTGTCAATGAAATAATCATCACCTCAATTGTCAACAATTAGCACAAGCAAATTTGACTCTAGCTACACACCATAAACTCAGTACTAGGAATTCAAAAATGTTGCACAATTAGAAGTGTCTTGATTGATATTTTAGGGTTGAATCTAAAGATAAAAAAAGTTTTATTACATTTGGAGAATTAAAAAAAAAATGTTAATGTGACATTCTGATAAAGAAATTACTTGAGTGGAGTATTTTGCTTACCTCTGGTTAGCAATGCCATATCTGAAATCTTTTCTAAACAGGTAATACGTAGTTCCAGAACACAACTAACATCCTATTCTGCTGACTATTTGGATGCATTATTGACAGCAATATGTGGAGAGGAGTAAGGTTGAAGTAGTAACCAGGTAGAACTCAGCCAGTTATCACAGCACTTCTAACACCAATCACCAGAAAAGAAGTTAAGGAAGTTAATAAAGGCTACTCTGAGAAGAGATTTCTTTTACACTGTAGTTTTTTCCATCTTTGCAAATGAAATGTGCAGAAACATGTGCCAATAACAAGGTCTTTTTTTTTGTGTAGATTCGCACTGAAACCTGCTTGTGTTGTAACCCTCCTGTACTGAGAAAGTACAGTTATGTAAAGTACAGCTCTATGTTACAGGCCACCTCCAGCACTGTTGGGTGAAAATACCTCATGAAAAGAGACGTTGGAGGTAGGTGGGCTCAGCACTACTGCGAAGTAACATTGCAACCCAAGGTGGTGAAATATAAATGTTAGAGGTGGCAATGTAAAATACAGAGTCTGTGGCTTTAGACAAAAGAAAAATGTGTGTAGAAATTGCAAAGCATTCTGCAGCTTGTTGGTGGTTGGATCTCTGGAAGAACAGCATTATTGTACAGCTAAACATGATATAAAGTGGTTGATTGCATGTTTTTCAGGTTTTTTTTTCCTTTTGACTTAGACAATTTCATGCAGATTAACAATAACATCAATTAATGTAAACTTTACATGACTCTTCATTGACTGTCAAGGACAACTGGGATAATGGACCCACCAGATAAAGGAACATGTTCCCCTCCTGAACCCATTTTTTATCTCAGTGTATAACAGTGAGTTGTCTTTTCAGTGGATGTTTGGTGAGGAATCATGTTTTTCTGTGCCCTATTAAAGACAGACAAAAATGAATTGGTCTGTCTTTAATGACCTACATCAGGCAATTTATCTAAACATTGTAACATAGTCATACATGAAAGTTAGGGCAATTCCTTCTCTTAAACCATGTAGTGATTAACTTTACTTGTGTATTTATTTCAACATGCTAGAGACATCAATCATGGGACTTACTTAAAAGTATACTAACAACTCCCTTTTCCAAGCAATTATATTTAAGAAACCTTTAATTTTGTTGTACCTAATCAAAAGAGGAAATGCCTTTAACAATATACGAAAATAGTTTGGATACATTAAAATCACATATAAGCACAAAATTGAAACAAAATCTGTTATCAGGACAGTATTTTATTACAAAATACTCATAAGCAGCTTTGTATTTTAGTATTCTTATGTGAGCATTTAAATGTCAGCAGTTTTCTTTCTATATTCTTTCTTTTCTCTGGGTCACTGGCAGAGTAACAGCTGAGATTCGTATTTCTTTTTCAACTACCATGCTGTTATATGTTCTTGCAGATATGCCCTTGATTTCCAATTTATTGGAAAGTGTTATAAACTGGTACTTGTACATAGAAGAAATGGAAAATGTGGGACAGTACCAGAAAAAAAAAAGCTCTTAAAGTCCTTTCAGTGCTTTGAAACAGTAAAATAATAAAAAAAGTGAACTAGAATATCAATCTTATTATTTCAGCTACAGCACAAGCCAAGGCACGTGCTGGCATCTACCCCAGCCCTTTGATGGGAGCCAGTGGCCATGTGTAGCCACACTGTGTTCACTGGGCTTGCAGAACTAAGCGCAGGACCTGTGTTTCTGCTGGCTCTGCTCATGCTGAAAAGTAACTTTCCTGCTGCAGTCACTTGAGGAACCTACTTATTTAAGTCAAGAAAGCAGAATCTGGCCTTTGGCATACAGTCTCACTATTTCCCACGGAGAAAGCAACGCTCTACAATGGCCAATAAAACAGAGCTATTAGGGAGTGAATGCCGTGCTTGTTCCCGGGCCCGGATACTCTGTATCAGAGAGCAAGCGCAGCGTTCGGTGTTCGCAGTCCGCAGCAGTTGTAGGGTATCTTGTGCTAGCACTTGTTGGCATTGCTCCAGGAGGAGCCTGTGTGCATTAAGTCAGAGCATCCAGCTGAGAAGGGGGTCTGCCAGCCCTGGGGTTCAATCCTCCTCCCACACACCTCACACCTCAGAGCTGAGAAAGCCAGAACTCGTCCAAACTGGTATTTTCTTACACTGGCTGGCAACAGTGGCCAAGCAGAGCACTAAGGACTGCACCTAAGAGGGACACAGCAACTTACAGCCCCCAGTGTACTGGCAAGGTCTGAGGAGTGAGCTCATTAATGCTCAGTCAATGCTCTTTCTGGCCCTCTTTTGTATTGGAATAACAGCGATCTGATAGAAATGGGAATAAAGTAAAATCAGCCAACTTCTGTTAGATTTTAAAGTGACAGTGTCACTGGTAAATGAATGATGCTAGAAAATGGTGGTGGCACTTTGGAGATGCCCACTGATCCACCCAATGATTGGGCACACCATCAGCAATCACACATAATGAGGTAAAAATGCCCTTCTGGAAATGCGTAAGTATGTTGGCCTTTGACAAATACTATGTAGGGTGGTGGTGGTTTTTCTTGTTGTTGTTGTTTGGGGTTTTGTTTGTTTGTTTGAGGTTGGTGTTGGTTTTTTGTTTTTTTTTTTGTCTCAGAATAATGCATGTTTTATAACCATTTAAAAAATTCTCTGCTTTCCCTCTTCAGATGACCATAAGAATAAGTGACACTGACAACTATTGCCCAAATAAGTAGACTGACTGATGCTTTCAACATTGGTATTCTGTTTTTTCCCCCTCTGCATTTGGAAATCATAGAGAAGAAATAGCAGCTATGCAACTTCAAAGAACTTTCTAGCACTGGATGTCATTAGAGACACTACAGCTGTTCTTCCTTACTGTGATGGCTCTGGCTCTCAGATGCAGCATGTTCTAAACAACAGTGAGCAGGGAATGGATGACAGTTTACTCACTTTAAGTTTTGGTGTAAGCATATACCAGAAGGTGTATACACCAATCTATACCAGAAGGTATGTGCCTTCCAATTTGATTTTAAAATTCTGCTGACCCTGCTCACAGCTTGGGAGCCTGGAGCTGACCCAGGCGCTTTACTGATTAATGGAGTGAAGGTGTAAACCATGAGGAAGGGGTGGGTGTGTGCTTTTGGGTGCTATGAAGAGCCCTGAACAAGGCAGAACTTCAGGGTAGCAGAGGGGCTCCAGGCAGTGTGACTGGATCCATCCTTAGCCTTTGGTCCCAGGGACCAAAAGCGTTTTGGGAGGAGTTTTTCAGCTTGTCTGCTACAGGAACAGTGGCACAAGAAGAGGAGACTTTACTGTCGAGAACACTCAGGACATCGGAACTTTGGTTTCATTTCTGTGTTAGACTCTCAGGTACCCTGATGCAACTGGCTGTATGGTTTCTATAAAAAAAACTCCCTTCTCAGACAAAAATGGGACTACTGGTCTTACCATCACTCATACTAGTATAGGGACAAAGCAGGTATCTGTCACTCAGTTGCTTACTTTGTTGTTTTGTTGTTCTTGCTAATCATCAAAATTTTAATGTATTAGTCCTTCCCGTAGCATCCCACATCATCCTGTATTGCTTTCATAGAATCAGAGAATATCTTGAATTGAAGAGACACACCAAGATCATTGTGTCCAACCCCTGATATGGGCCATCAGCCAGATCCTTCTGCTTATTCCCCATCTCCCCTCCCATGTAGGTGCTGATTCAGCAAAATACACAGTGCTACCTAGGGAGTAGAGTGACAAGAATGAGGTGTCCTGGTACCTAACTGGGACATTCCCTGGGAATGCTCAAGGTCTGATAAATTTGCATTTCCTCTGCATATGGACAGACTCCCTCAGTGGGATAAGCACTTTAGCCAGTTATTTGTGTTGCCATTGGGCTTGCCATTATAGTTAATATTGTCGGGTACTGAATGCATTGTTATCAGGACTCTAAGGTATCACATTTGATGGGCACAATTCACACTTCTTGGAACTATTATTCCAAGCTTCCTGCCAGCTCCTTAGTTTACTCAGGCTTCTTATTTCCAAGGTTATTTTTGCAGTGACAAAGGCTGGAAATGTAAGACCTGATTCTCTGCCAGAGTGAACTGTGCCCTGGCTGCCTGCACTGGGCATTCCACAGGCTCCTGGAAAACCACAGCCACCCCAGCAGGGACTCCCCAGCTCTGGTTACAAGCCCAGAGTCAGCCAGTCCCACTGATGTGTCTCTCCTTCAGGACCAGGATAAAGTACTTCTACCAGCCTGAAAGCCATTAATTTCCCTACCCAGCTTTTCATTATGAAAATCTGTAATTTCTTTCTCAGTTTGCTGTTGTAGCCAGGTGCATGTGGGGCCTCCTCTTTACTCAGGCTCCATGACCTGGCCTCCACTGTACCACCAGACCTCTACATTTGGTATCTGCAGGCAGCCACTGGCAAAAGACAATTACCCAACACCTGATAACATTTTATTGAAAATGGGTAAATATAAGGCCAAAGACACAAATATCATGAGCCTCAATACTGAAGGGAAGGTGGGAAACTAAACAGGAGACAAATGCATTGCTCTGTACTTCCAAGTCAGGAGATAAGGACATTCTTTCAAGACAGCAGATAATGAAGATGGAAAAATACCTACAACCAGGAAAATGTGAAGCTAGTATTTTCAGGATTATATTTGTTCCAGTTTAATGGACTGTATCTGGTATATATTAAAACAGTCCTAAGCAATACTTCTGTAGTTAAAGATGGGTCAGGTTTTTCCTTGCAAACATAAATTTCAGGGCATATAGCTCAGCCTAAGTATGTGATAGAACTGCTGTGTCTGGGTGTGGTTCCTCCTTCCCTACACAAGACTATCCACACCAGCTATGTTTTTTTCACCTAGAACAACAAACACAAAGAAATTGTTTTAGGGCTCCATCCAAATATTAATGATTTTCCCTTTGATAAGAAAGAGAATTTAAAACAGAATGGGAATGTCAGAACCTTGCTCTAAGAAGATCCACTACTAGCAGTGGATGAGGATTGACTCACTTTCATAATTATTTCCAACGTGAATTTCTGTCAGCATCTGGCACTGTTAGTGGGATATTACTGGAATATACACAGTGAAGAGTTTAGTCCAATGAGGATATTAGGTCCCAAAGATGCTGGTGTGGCTTTCCACTTCAAGATATGCACAGCGCAGATTATACTGAACAGTAGCAACAGATCTTGTCTACACATGGAGTTATTCCTCCAAAATCATGTCTGGATCCTCCCTATTCAAAAAAACCCAAAAGTGTGTTTGATGCTGTGCTTAAGTAATTTTCACTGTAAATTAAAATAACTGAAAGGAAGAAGTTTTATTCTTCAGTAAGTGAGTCCATACACAGCGTTCTTTAAATATCTTTTGCATTATAAATTCATGTCCTACCACAACCTAGCTCTGAATTGCAGATAATATTGTATTTATAAAGTGTACACTCTCGGGGGATAAGAAATATTGCTGAAAATGCCATCCAAATGTTGAAAATGTAGTATTTACACTGGATAGGTGCCATCCTTGTCTGGCAGGCTAATGGATCAGAAAAAACTGTCTGTGAAAAGAGACTGTGGCAGTGGCTGGGAGTCAAACAGTTTCTTTTCCCCCTCCCTCCCCTTTTAGCAAAATTGTACTTCCTGGTGTTATGGTTTAAATCAGATTTCGAGAAGTCCATTATGATGCATCTGTTTAAAATATCAAGGGGAAGCACAATTCAATAACACTAAATGTACAAAAGCGAGGGCTGTGAATTAATACTGTCTCTCCTGCTTAACTCCCTGCCTCTCGTGTTACAGCATCATTGACACAGTTTCACATCTTCTAAAACGTGTCATGAACTGTAAATAGCCAGTTGTGCCTTTGAATGTCTTCCCATGCCCTTGCATCATCTACATCAGACTTGGTGGTCTTACACAGAGTAATCCAACTTTGTTGATTTTAAGATATATTTTAGTTGAGTTATGCTGTAGTTACAGGAAGTCAAAATGTTATATACCTATTTGTCTTTTTGGCAGTTTATACTTCATGTTGCCATTTATATTACCTGGAGAAAAACCCCCCAGATAACCCATGCCAATCAGTTGTAGAGGAGCTAATTTCTATTTCTTCTAAAGCCAATTTTAAATCTCCTCCATATGGCTGATACAAAGTATTATGAGGCAGCTGATGAAAACGTGGCTCCAGTGAAGTCAGTGAGTTTTGTGACTGACTTCAGGAGAGCCAAGATTTCATCCATTATCTCTTTCTGTAGCAGAGGGTCCAGCTGTATAACAGTCAAAAAAAAAAAAAAAAAAAAAAAANAAGACTGAAGCTATTAATCAACTTAGAAAGATCTGGTTAATGTATTGCAAGGTAGGCCTCTGTTGCATGGTGCGTGCCTTTAAATTCTGCAAGTATTTAAAGAAACCCTGCCAAAAGAGAGCCACATGTGCAGCCGCAGCCCCGGAGCCCAGATCCATCCATCCTGCCTACTGCAAGTATTGCACTCTGCTGTAACTGGGCTTTCCCTCCTCACCCTCGGAGGCCCTTCTGACAGGCAGATTGCAAACTTCCCAGGGCAGAACTCCAGCGTTTGCTTGTTGCAGCTGGAGTTGCAAGGCAATGTCGGGTACTGAAGGGAGTGCAGATGAAGCTGGGTGTAAACAACAGGAGTCCCAGCCTTGTCTAACGCAGTGTCAGACATCTGCCCATCGAAACCTTTATTTTGTCCATTTAAACATAACCTACAGTCACCTGCTGTGTCTTTATATTTTGAATTCTACATCACATTAAGCTGATATAAAAACTCCATTGTGGAAGGAATGCTGAATACTCAAAACCACCCATCACAAATTAGAATGCTAAATTTAGGAAAAAAGTTTCTCTTACCACTGAAGCCCGGATGCTGCACACATAAGCATGTACCCTGATTCCTGTCTGTAAACCCCAGGGAAGAAATGGGATTCTTCACGTTGTGATATTGTACAAGTACTTGTTCAGGCAGAGAGCAGCACACAATAACAAACAGTTGATCAACAAGATGATAGAGTTTTGTTTTTAAGACCGTATTTAAAAGTAAAAATGGTGTGGCTCTGCACAATAGCCTAAAGAGGGAATTCCCAGGAATGTTTCCAAAATCTAACAAGTATTAGTACTGATCTTGAAAAGTCTTTCAGTAAAGCAAAATAACTCCAAACCCCCTTCATCTCACTTAAAAACTCTTCAAAGTAATGTAGGCAGGCACACACCTTAGCCACATGTATGTGGAATTCTGTAGTGCTTTGCTGACTTTTTAATTCATCTAAGTTCAAAGCTTTGATCACAGTGCTGCTACAGTTTCTGTTTGCATTTTTGTAGCCTTTACATCATATTTGGTGAGAGAAGACTTAAAATTTAATTAGAGAGAAAAGAAAATCATTATTTAGCTTTCATTGAAAACGTGTGTTTCCATAGATGTTGTAGAGCTCAGATTTTTAAAAAATGCAGAAGACAATGTAATGTCATTTTCTTCTGCTTAAAAAGTACAACTTTCTGTGAGCATTAGTAACTCCAGTCATTACTCTAAAATTATGGAACATTCATATAAAAATCTGAGATGGAAGAAAAGGAAGGTTTTTGTTCCTTTTCCAAATGTATTTTATTTCTGTGATTTTTCAGTAATATATTTATGAATTACCAAGTAATATCCTCATTGTCTTAATCAGAAGTGATAAACATAAGGGTACACAAAACATTACAAGTTTTGAATCACTGAGATAAATATACATTTTAAGGTTGTATGGTCTGCACATGCACAGAGGACTAGCCAATTATGTCCAAACAGAAATACCTATTTTTAGAAACCAGCCTTAATTCAAGACAGACGAACTAAAGCAAGCACTTCTGTATACTATACCTACAACTTTTCCATCCATTCAGACGTCTCAAAATAAAGAATACTGTTTCTGTTTTTCTTTGTAACCCTGCCTTAATACACCGCGTAGAGATTCAAAGCAACTGAAATGCACAGAGTTATTAGAATTTTTACTAAAACTAGCTTCATGGTTATTTTTTTTTCCTTTTAGTGAGAGCAAGACTCGTTGTTCCTGCTCATATCTTGCCTGTTTTTCAGCCAGCTTTGCCCTATGGATCCCTCACTGCCCGCTCCCCGCCTGGGCTGCTCCGGCTGCACTTCAGCGGGCACCAGCTCAGGCTCAAAGACAAGCCAGGCTTAGGCAGAGAGTCACTATTTTTCGTACAGTGGCCTTGAACATCAGCCTTGCCACATGAGAACTAGCCATCCTCTTCACCTGAATAAAACGAAACTTAAAATATTTTCTACCGGCAATTTCCTTGTTTTATTGCTAAAACTTCCCTCCCTCCCTCTGTCCCCCCTCCCTCTGTCCCCCCCTCCCGCGTTAAGTTTCGGGCGGCTCTGGCAAGCGGCTCCATGTGACGGCAGCGTGGACGCTTCCTTCCCGGCCAGCCACAGGCAGATCCCGGTGGAGCATCAAGGAACGGACATCCCGAGGGGAAGCGATGCCCGGAGAGTCTGGCATCGCCGCCTCGCCTGCTTCCTCAAAGCCCGCACCCCAGCAACGGGGCTCTGCCGGCGCCCGAAGCAGCCGGGACACAAGCGGAGCCCCTTCCCACGGGCACGGACAGGCGGCACGGCACAGGGGCAGCACGGCGAGCGGCGGCAGTCCGGC
>VZTR01030790.1:184954-194974 GCA_013400775.1 Chaetops frenatus
TCCCGGATCCTCTTTCAAGCCCACTCCACGCTGCCGCGCTATTACATGCTAATTTAATTTTACTATGGACGATATTTTCAGCATTTGCTGAGGACAGTAAATTTTGTAGTTTATGTTATTTCACTTTTTATGACTTTTTAACACTTAATAAAATTTTATTAGAGCACTTTTGTGTTTACAAGGCCACAAAACTCTTGGCAGGTTGTCAGAAGTCCTTTTTATTATGATCCTACTGATATACTGCGAGTAATGAAATAATCATGTCCAGAAATGTATCAAAGGCCAGAGGGATTATCCAATTTAATGGCTCTACAGATGCGCTGTGAGGGATACGGACAGGCAACGCGTCGACAGGCTAAAAGGCGTGTGCGAGGAGGAGGCAGCCCTGCTTAATTTCTTTCCCATTGCAGACTGGTGCTGTGTTATCCTGGAGGCTCCGGGCTCGGTCAGGTGACCCCCGGTGCTTTCAAGAAAAATGGATTTATTCTGGTGCAAAAAGCTCTTTTCTTTTTATCCTTCTTAGGTGTGTATCTAACGCTGACGCTCTTGCTCGGGTGTTTCCACTGCTTGTGACACTCAGCGAAACACAATTTACTGGAAAACACCCAATGTCATCGTGCCATTGTGCAGCAAACAGTGGCTTTGGGCGTTAGGATTTAGCCATGCAGCCAACAAATAAATACACAGAAAAAGAAAGACCAAAACAAACAAACATAAAAAAAGTCAAAAGCAGAACAAGCTGGTGAGATCAAATACAAGCGAGATATTTAAGAGCATTCTGTGAAATTATTGTTTTTTGCTTTTGTCTTAGCCAGCACAGGGTTGTGGGAGTGCTCTTGTTTGTGCATGTGCCTTCCTTCCACAATGGTCTGTTTTTCTGCACTGCTGCCGTGCTATAGTCTGAGATACTGCAGCTGTTTTTAAGGCAATTTCCTTTTATTTTAAATAATTGTTCATTTAACATATGTTGTTAAACTCATTCTTGCGTCAAAAGGAGGCGATTATACTTCCCGACCCTGACAGCAAGGTGGGTGGCTTTGTTTTATAATTAAATTTGCTGTGTTCAATTTCATATTTTTCTTTCTCTGCTATTTCCTAAAGACATGCCAAAAAAGATAAAAGGTAGCAATAGTACCAGGAAGACTTCAATGCTGGTTTTGTCTTTTTAACACATATTGTTCCAAACTTTCAAGTTTTACAGGGACACTAGAAGGATATTCTTTCACAATTTTACAATTACTTGTGTAATTCCCTGTGATTTTAACCCTGCCCCATTAAAATCTCCAACAAGAACATATTTCATAATTTCCAAAGCAGAAAGAAGACCTTTTTCTTCCAGCACAAACATATGTATTGTATTCCAAGGTATCTCATGATACTGCCAATAGGGATTTCTTTATAAGAAAGCAGGCATTATCTGTGTATTTTTAAAATGTGTTTGAATAATTTGCAAGGACTTTACAAACAGATCTGAAGACAAGGTTAGAAGTGATCAAAGAATTTATCTTCAAAATCATGACAATACATTAGAGGACCACATGTTTGTATATTTATTCATACTGTGAATCTGTCTCACTTTGGAAGACTGCCTCCAAAATCAATGGTGCTTCAGGAGGAGTTAAAATAATGTCCAGTGTTACTAAATATGCTAGAACTTGGCCCAGGAGAAGTAATATAAATCATTAAATGCAGTTTAGCTTCAGGACAGAAGTTTTGTTTTTCCAGAACAATATAATCTACTGTAAGTCACATGTTTGCAGGTCAAGGTCACTTTAAACTTCTTAAACCTTTAACAGGAATCAAACTGGAAACCTGCAGGATGAAATGTGGTAAAAGAAGTGATGGACTGGAAACTTAAATTTGGAAGAGGAGTGGTTGCTATTGTTCTTTAAAGAGAAGGAGCAAACTTTGAAATGCTTTGAATATAAATATGTAAACATGCCACACATTATTTAATCAATGAAGCATCTAACTAATTTAACCCTTTCCTGGAGGCTTCAGGTGTTTTCTGGAACATCAGAAAAGACCTGAGGAAGCAGTTCCCACCATCATGGAAACAGAAACAGAGAGGCAGGATTCAGTAACTGGACCTGGACTGGCACCTGCCGGAGGTGTGCAAGGCTGGCAAGATAGTCTTGGCTGAAAGGGAACAACCTTCGTGGAATAATTTGAGGAAGCAGCTAAGGACGGCCCCGTCCCCAGCATGCAGCAGTGCCACCCCCTGGAGAGGTCCCTCAGACCCCAGTGGGCACTGTCAGGGCAGTTACGTGGCTTGAGACATTCCCCTGCACCAAGGACAGATGGGACGTGGGGAACGTGAGTCCAGGGAGAAATCTGTGGATGCTCTGTGACTGTATCTACAGGTAACCCCTGTTTCTGACTCAGTCATTCTCTCTAGCAGCCCATCAAGCAGGTGCACCAGTGCAATGCAGCACACTCGGCACACGGGGCGTTGCCAAATCTACTGATGCCCTGGTGAACGTGAGAAGATACATATTAATCATTTTAACTGGCCAAACCCTACCCCTATTCAAGTCAGTGGAACTTGTGCCATTGTTCACAATGAGACTGAAAGGGCAGTCATGATTAATTAGTTATTAATAGGCAGTTACCTGTGAGCTTTGTGATGACTTTGTACTAAGCACAAAGCTGGAGTACAGTATGCTATAGACCAATGGACAAGCAACAGTAGATCAACAACTTATTTACATGCCATGCCAACAGCGTGAAACTCAACCCAAAAGTCCTTAACTAAAGAAAAGAACGTGTTCTGTAAAAGCCATTTTTGTTTTAGCCACAGAATTCCTATGCATAGAAGTGGGATTTGTGCAGGTAAAGCCCATTCAATTTTCTGAAAACAAATTTTAGGTTGATGATGAAGATAGAAAGTCAAATACACTCCTTCTGAAATCTATTAAGTGACTTCAGTGGTCTTTAATTTTCCTTTTGGAAATCTGCTGGCAAAGTAAGCAATAGGTACTTTTTCAGGGCTGTTTGTTATTTTTATTTTTTGGTTGGCAAATGATTTGCTTGTTGAAAACTTCCATTTCCCAAATCAGGAGAAAATATAACAAAAAATTACGGGTCCCTCAAAGTGATGAAAACATTCCCTGGGCCTTGGTTACTATTAAGGGAGATTATAGATTAGATATTAACATAGTCCCCTGGTATTCAGGAGACCATAAGACAATCCCTTCTCTGTAAATTAGAGCACAGACTGGAGTCCACATCTGCCACGTCCCAAATGAGTGCCTAATGCCTAAGTGATGGGATCTTTCAAGATAGGTCTTCCAGTGAGGCCACTTCAGGGAGCTCAAGGGAAGGGAGAAAATAACAGCAGAGTTTAATTAACCTGTCTTATGAATTTTTAATAAAATTCCTGAAGTTTGGGGAGTCTGTGGCTTGTGACTTAGGCTGGAACTCCTGCCTAGGTCATCAATTGAGAAAAATACACATTCCTATCAAAACTATTGTTTTTCCCCATGTAGTTATTTGCTACAAAGGTTAGTATGCTGCAGTTGTATTAAAGAATGAAGTACATGAAGATAATGATATAAACTTAAAGTATATAAAAATAAGACAGCTGAAGTGCTACCTACGTTGTAGTTTTATTATAGTTTAATGGACATACGCCGATGAGCATTGTGCCTCTGTGTCCAATCTGATAGATGTACCCCATAAAAGCTTTCCTCAGAAGAAAGTCAGATAAGTGAAACTCAGTAGAAAAATAGCTGTACTTTCTGCAGCTATAGATTATTCAATCAATGAAACTCCTATCTAACTCAATACTACCCACATCCTTGGATTTACTTTCTGAACTCTCATCTGAAGTACAAACTGGCTCCCCCAGTTTCCTCTTATGAGTGCGGTAATTTTGAAAGCCCAGAAACCCTTCCTGAGGAGTAAGCAGTAGCAGCAGACTATGGTTTTTGTGGCTGAGACCAGAAAAGAATAGCATTTACAGATCTCAAAACAGAGCTTGGAATTTGCTTGAACATAGTTATAATTTATGATGCAATGCCATCCAAGTTCTTAAGCTGAGTGGTAGTTGTGCAATCATTTAATATTTTCTATTATTTTGGCTTAGTCTCATTTTTCTTCTCCTTTATTTTCACTCTGTATAACTACATATCTATGTCTATTTATCTGTCTGTCTGTCTATCTATCTCTCTCTTTCTTTCTCATTACTAGTTCTCAAGAAATTGTTGACATTTCTTTGCCCAGCACGTGCAGGTGCCAGGGATTTACGGTGTTCAGGAGCAGTGCCTGCACAGCAGCCAGTGCATGGGGAAGCCTGGTCCGATGGCTTTCCTCTCCTTTTCACTCTGGGATGGAGAGGAAGGTCTGTTTTCCCCTGGTGGCTGGGGACAGGGGCCATTTCAAGCATCATCTTTTTGACCCAAATTCTGCCTTTAAGAGAGCAGAATGGGGACTGTCTGCAGCCCACCCTGGTCTCTCAGACCATGTTGCTTCTCCCTCTCTCCTTGCATAGTCCCAGCCATACTGCTGGGAAATTTGCCAGGGGAGAGGGAGGGCTGATACAACTTGCAGACTTTTTTTCCATCTTGATCTGTGTGCATTTCTTTCCTGATGCACTCTGAGGCAAAAGTGAGGAGATATTTATATTTCCCTTATCAATGAGAATTACCAGGATCTTAAAATGCCATTTAGAAGTACTGTAACAATGAATGTTACACTGGCAGTAGCTCTTTAAAGGTTTCTTACGTAAATAAAGACTGTCTCCAAGAAGAGTCCCATACATAATATTACACAGCAATCATTAGCTTTAAAAATTATTACAAACAAAATAAAACTCAACATGTCAAAATGGATTTGAACTATGTGCCCATTCAAAGCTTATTAAAATGACAAACTTGAAGAAGCTGGAATGTTTAAAAGTCAGCACTTGTTCCTGTGCTAGTTTGATTTAAAGAAGACTCCAGAGGCTTTCTTGAATTATATATTATTATATATTACATTCTCATGAACTATTCCCCAGACTTCAATGCTGGCCAAAATAGGGCCACCACTAGGCCCCAAGTCTCTCCCCTCTGCGTGATCTGGCTTTTCACAAAAGATTCAAACCTGACAGTCCTTCCTCTCACATCCATACTCTTGGCAACTCTTTATTTTCCATGGGGAATTCTAGGGCCTTTGTCTTCATTGGATGTGGCCGCACACTTAAAAAAAGGATGTGGTTTGAAATGCTTTAACACTTGTACTAATGCAGCAGTTTCTTGGCACATAGCATAAGCTTGGGGTCTTTTCTCTTGGCTTGAAGGTAAGCTGGGGCACATCAGTGCAGTGCTGCTGATGTCCAAACAAACAGGGCCTGCTCTGGGAATGGGCGTCAGACACGAGGCACAGACAGCCAGGGCAGGAATGGAAGCTACAAAGGAGGGGTTTGGTCATCCTTCACCATAAAGGCCATGAAGTCAGTCTGGCTCAAGGAATGTGCAGGGGTCTGGTCAGTTTTTACACGAGCTGAAATGAGTCTTCTGTGAGTAAAAGTTTCAGCAGTTCATTCAACAGGACAACTTTGCACATCAGGTTGCTGTGATTTAAGTGACACCCTTTTTATCACAATGACATTGAACCAACCTGAAAAATGTTTCAAGATACTAAATCCTTCAAGCTTGATATTTGGAATGGTGTCCCCTTTCAAAATTGGAATTTTCCCATCACTGATGACATCTTTGTATTATGGAGTCCCTTATCTTTCATTCTAATAATATTGCACAGACCTGTCTTTGTGACACACTGAAGACCTGTGATAAAGGGATGCAGTGAATTTTCTCCCTGGGATATAAGAAAAGAGATGTCTCCTGTACAGCTTCTGTTCTTTTTTTTCCCATAAATTCTAAAAAATCCTGCTACAAAACAGGAGATCATTCAAACCAGATAAACTTGTTATCAGATATCAGATATTTTAAAGACAGTAACAATGTCACAGGAAGAAGGTGATGATAAAGGCATATCAAATATAATACTTATTTTTAAAGTGTCTAAATATTTTGTTCATGTTATTCACATGTCTCCACTGCTTCAAACTGTTACCATCCAAACACTCTTTCCAAACAGCCATTTCCCTGTAGGCTAATGCTATGGTATGGTGATTGTAGGTCAGTTTAACAGCACATTCTTTCAGAAATATCACCAGAACTAGGTAGGACCTGATCAACTACCCATGGAAAATCAATTAAAGCCTTTCACTTCTAAAGCCTCTGAGTTGGTTGGTCTCATAGTGAATATTAGTAAAAGCTAGGAAGGTAACAGCTCGGTAGTATTCTCTGTGTAAACCTGTGCTTGCTAAATCAGTAGGTTGGTGTACACGCCTCACAAAAGATACACAAATTCCTACAAGTACTATGAGAAACATACATTGACATCAAAGCACTGCCTCTTTTACATAATAATCAATCCAGACTGTGGAGAGAGAAAAGGGTCCACTTTTAGTGTTAGTCCATTTAAAAATGTTTTTAGTTGGCAATACAGCTGGGATGATCACCCCGTATTACA
Organism: Chaetops frenatus; assembly: GCA_013400775.1. Classification (NCBI taxonomy): domain Eukaryota; kingdom Metazoa; phylum Chordata; class Aves; order Passeriformes; family Picathartidae; genus Chaetops; species Chaetops frenatus. The sequence continues at coordinate 191,474 of VZTR01030790.1, forward strand.
GAACTTGCTGCAAATGCTCCAGACATATAATTTAATCAAAATTTCACATATCTTTCACCACAGTCCAGTTAACCTCTGTAAACTAAACGATTACTTAGGGGACTTTCCTCACAAGGTGAACTTCTGGCAGTGAATATATAAACACCCTTCGTGGGCTGAGTATTTTTTTCCACTAACATACTTTGGTTTGGCTCAGTTAAAAATAAGAGAGGAGATGGTGGAAGGGTCAGCCTCTTCCTGACATCTAAAATCTTTATCAGTACCAGCAACCCCTCGGCTGGTGTCAGTGATTTGTGGTATTGTTGTTTATCTGTGTATCACTCACTCGGATGCACTGTTTAGATCCAAAGGTCTTGAGAGCATTTGCAATCTCTTCTAGGCTTGCTGTACCAGACAGGGCAGACATCTGGCTGTCAGTTATAATTGCATCCTGCACCAGAAGTTGTTTTTAAACACTCCTGATTCTCTTTGAACACAGAGCTGTGATGCACAACAGTTTCAAGCCATTACCGCAAGAGGCAAAGTCAACCCATGACTTTAGCCGAGTTTGAAACAAGATTTATGAGAAATGGTGGGGAGGGGGGCCATTTCACAAAAGGGTGGCTGTTTGAGCCTGCTTGGGTTTTAATGATACAGCAGTTTCCTTTCCAGCCCATACAACTTATTCTTTGAATGCAGACAGAAATAGTCAGAAATATATTTGTGGTGTTGCCATGTTTACTGTTTCCTGTTGTCTTTCTTTGGAAGTATTTTAACAGAAATTAGGACTTCGCATAAAAACTCTACAGGCTCTGGGATGAAAGGATTTACTATTAGGTTTCCTTTTCACTCTAGCTTGGTGGACTGTGATTTAAACCCTACAGACTCATGACAGGATATGATGCCAATTAAAAGCATGAAACCTAATTTTTTGACAGAATAATCACATAATCCCCTTTCTATTATCTGGCTAAAGGATTATTGACAGCACCTTTATTTCTCGACCCAAATCTTGTATTTATTAGGCTAACAAACTGCTCTTGTTTAAATTATACAGGCCAATGAATATTGTTGAATGTCCAGGCGCAGGACTGCATTCAATATTGTAAAGGGATGTTTTTCCCCTGGTAATTGTCACACTGGGTCAAGAATGCACAGAAATGTAAGTGGACAGCTGGTTTTGGTTGAAAGCAGAGTTCTGATTTGCTGTTTAATACCAAATCAATTTTAAAGTAATTTAATAACATCTTATAAAATAAAACATTGCAGTGAAAATTTCAGCTGGAATTTCTTCCAAGCTCTGAAATCAGTTTGCATGTAGCACATAGGAAGCTCAGTGTAAAAGCGTTACTGGAGTACGGAAAAGAAAGAGGTTAAGTTCTGCCTCTCTGAGTTGCCAGCCACGACTGCTTGAGCCCGATACATGATCTGCATTGTTTTGTGAAAGCAAGACTTTTGGTAAGACAGACCATGTTGATGCACTGCTGGAAATGGACTATCCCTCTCTGTTTTGACCTCATCTGATGCCAGTGAAGAACCCAGGGGCCAGTATTCGCCATTCAGTTCAGCCCCTGGTGAACTACTATCTGTATTACATATGGGTTTTCCCTGGAAAAGTTTCACATTTACATGCCTTTTGTGCAGCAGTGTCTGAAATGAGGAGGAATCTCCCTCTCTCTGTCACATACATGCTCACATAAACTGGAGCCTGAAATTTCCCTAATCACTAAAATCCCTTCTCCTCACGTGTAAATTGTTAACCTATATTACATCCCCAGGGAGATATACACTAAGCACAGGCCTGTTAAAATGAAAATAACCATCCCTCCAAATTGCCAAATCATCATATTAAAAAGTCCCCTTCTTATAAAGCAAGGTTCATCATTTGCAGTGCCAAGATAATTCCTACTCAGAGTTGAAAGTAATTACTTCTGCTATACGATTTTATTTTTAAAAATACTTCATTGGCTTCTGCAGTAATACAACGGTACCTATTGTGTTAAATCATCTTAAAGTTACACGATTTAAGATGAAGATACACCTTACAGTTGCTAGAAAATTCATATGGAGACTGCTTTCACATGTATACATACATCATTTTCTTTGAGATTCAAGGTTAATTTTTACCCTGTGTGTTTTCCAGATGCACATAGGATTTTCCCCTCATTTCCTGTCTCATTCCTAATCTAAAATCTATTGCCATTTCATAATAATTAAAAAAAGAGCAGGGCTGTTGAGCAAGCAGAGGAACTCGGGTGCTGAGGCGGGTGTGTTAGTCTTTCTGAACCACCATTTTCTCGCTGTTGCATGTGGGCTGCAAAATGGTGGTTCTATGATTTTGATGAACAGGGACCTGCATTACACTCCTCGTGCACGCTTGCCGTGCGGTCATGAAAAATGCCCTCACCTCGGCTAAAAAAAGGCCGTCTCCTCTCGCCAGTGCTTGTCTTTGTGCCTGATTCCCTGCGCTTTCACAGCCCTCGGTCGCCTCAGGACTGCTCATAATTCCTCTGTGAGATCTACAAAGCCACTAAATGCTAATTTCTAATTTAAAGTTTCTCAGGAGTAGCCACAGTACCTGTGTGCATGACATACAACCCCAAATGGTAAGAGGACAAAATCACAGTAATTTTGTGTCTTGTGTGTTTATTAATAGAGGACCAAATGTCACACAGGCAGCAGTCTCAGAACCAGTTTGTAAGGAGAATGAATGTTTTGCTCGTGAATAAATGGTCCCTCCAGATCAAGGTTGAGGTCATTGGCAAGATCTAGGAATAAGCTCATTCTAAAGCTATGTGCACACGCGAATAAAAGGATTAATACTTGACTGTCAGTATCAGTCTTTCATAAGAGTTCTGTTTAGCCCAATTTTTTTCCTGAAAAAAGTTGGATACAGTTTATTCCACACTGCAGCGTAAATACGTTGCCGGCAGAACAGCAGCCAAAGCAGGCAGTGACCTTGGCTACCACTAGCTAGCTATCAGAGAGCTCCAAAAAAGAGGGTTGAGAAAATGCTAACGAAATGGAAATTGTGTGTGATTACCCATAGCAGGATGAGCATCCTCTTTTGCCTGGGAAGAAATAATTTCCTTTCACCAAGGTATGCAGCCGCTGTAGCACGTTAGAGAAAGCAGCTTCCCAGCGTGCCGGTAACAACAGATGATACACAAATACGCTCGCAGTTGAGAATCCATGTGTACTTTCTTCACAGATAAAATAGATTCACGGCAACAGTATTTATAGTCTGCACAACAATATTATTTTTCTCTCTTTGGTTTGCAAGGGTTGTAAATAGAAAAAAGAAATGACTAAGCTTTTAAATCTAGGAATAACAAGGCTCTTAAAGCCAGGTTTATTGTACCGGGGTAGGTAAAAGCTTTACGTTTTTTGATCTGCGGGTGTTAAATATCCTGTCTGCGGCAGGATCCCCGCTCGGCTGTTATTTATCTCCGAATCTTTGGGAAGAAGGAGCGGGCAGATGTCCCTAAACTGCGGGCACCACCTGCCGGCGGCGCGGGGCCG
>VZTR01030790.1:195092-210252 GCA_013400775.1 Chaetops frenatus
GTGTGTAAGAATGAGCGGGCTGATGTCCCTAAACGGCGGTCACCACCTGCCGGCGGCGCGGGGCCGGGCCGGGCGCGGCTCCCCGCGGCTCCCGCAGCCCCCGCGCGGCCGCAGCGCGGCTCCTCTTCGGAAGAAAATGAAATGAAACGGTCCCTAGTGTTTTCATTTTACTGACTTCTAAGCGCTCAAGCCAAGTGTTATCCAATTTTCCCCATACAATCTGTTTGGAGAGCTAGCAGTGCATTTCAAAATGGCTTATTTTGATGACATGGTCATAATTCTAAATAATTTGATTTCCAAATATACACATCATATGGTGGCCTTGCCAGAAAACCGTTCTATTGAAACTCTTCTGTCTTAAGATTTAAAATAAATAAAGGAGAAACGATTACATGATCCAAGCACCTTTCTGGGGGAAGGGAGTGCGGTATGATGTGTTTGCTGTGAAAAAAAAAGCTAAACAAAGAAAATATTTTCCAAACCCAAAAGCTTCTTTCTGAGGGTCATGAACTGGAGACATTGAGGGTACTGTCAAAAATCTAAAGAGGAAATGAAAAATAGCACTTGCTCCTTTTGAATGCATGTGTGTGTGTGTTCTTTCCTTGATGGCTGGAGGAGCCTGCATTCTAACGAGGTTTCACAGTGCACTAGAAAATGCAGAAATATGGCATAATCCCTTGGTTCCTTCAAATCAAAAATCAGAGAGTGTGTTTAACATACAAGAACTCTGTGTGTGTGCGTGTACTAGCCTGTATCTGCAACGCAGAACTTCCATGTATATATATTGTATGTATGATGGAATTTAAATCTTCAGTCTCCAATAAAATTGTATTCTGTAATAAAACTGCTGCACCTTGACTCCAGACTACACTCAATCCCAAATTAAACACCCCATTTACTCTACTGTAACAAGCAGAAAGGTTTGCTACAGTGAACACTATTACAGACAGGAAAGGCATATTATCATTCTCTTTACCTTTTGTACATATGACAGCAACACCTAAGCAGCCCCTGTGAGCCATATTTTTCTCTAGTTCCTGGCTCCTCTTACAAGAAAGAATTGATGAAGGGAAAAGGTGGATTGAAACATGATACTTAATTTCACATCTCTTCCTTAATTATTTAGCAAGAAGGACAGACAGCTCCAGACATTTAAAAGCAAGCAGGTAGCATATTTTACTACAAAATGTCTTCCTGGATTTCATGAATAACTCAGTGTCATAAACAGAAACAGCTGGCATGCTGAAGGCTGTGTAGATTCCTTTATGCATTATATATAATGTAAATGCTTCCCATATAATGCACATGAACTATCTGCTTCATATCAATGTTTGTAACCCACAAATACCATAAGCAATATAACAAGGATATAAAATTAGGGGACTTAACCTGGTTAATCCAGGTTATATATTTAAACACCATTGTTTAGTAGCCATTTATCTATTGTTTAAAGGTCTAACTATTTCAGATGCATTCTGTTCTTGGGTGCTAATTTTCCTGTCTTTCTCTAGGAGAGCCATTATAGAATTTTGATGTTTTTGTTGTGGTTATTAAATTAGAAAGGGGAGCTCACTGAGGGTAACAGGAGGAGGGAAAGGCTGTTGGTGCTGCTTTGTCACGCCGAGCGTGGCCCAGGGGAGCCCTGTACGCTGTGCCTGGGGCTGGGCTGAGGCTTTCAGCTGTGCTCGGAGGGGAGATTCCCTCTAGCGGACTGAGGGGGAATTTTATTCCCCTTTTCGTGCCCCATCCAAGTCTTCATTTATTAAATACAAGGTACCTTCTCTAAGGATATTCTTGGCTATTAACCTTCATGCATGAGACAGGAGCTGAAAGTTAATAAAGAAGGTATTTCGAATCAACTGTGGTGATGTGAGGCATAGAGAAGTCATACTAGTAAGCCAAGAATGTGAATCCCCAGGCCTCTCACAGCTGAAGATAATCTGAAAAGAGTTACAAGTTTGAAGTTTTTTTTAGAATCAGATGTCTAAAGTGAACAAGGAGGGCTCCATTCCCAGACATCTGATCTAAACCCTTTGAGTCTTGGGAATTTTGACTCCAGATGCAGGTTCCAGCTCTGCAGATGATCCTTATCTTTAATGGGACCAACTCAAACAGCCACACATAGATTTGTTGCCATTGCAAAGGACCCAAAAAAAGAAGTTGGCTCTCAGCCTGTAGCTTCGGGGGAATTAATTCCTTGAGCACAAGTAGTCTGAGTTTGGCTCGCCTCTGTTTAAAAGTGGAGCAGCCTAGGCAAAAGAAACAGGGCAGGAAAGATGAAGAATAAAGCATGTGATGGAATTTTAAGTTTTCCTGGGCCCACGCAGGGCCTTGTTCATAGTATTGCTGTGCTAGGGACTCTATTACCCTCTACTGTAAGTTTTGTTCTGAGGGATCAGATTTCTGGAGCCTGAGACCAGTTATGATACATCAGAGAAAGCCTCATAATAGGAAGCTTTATTGCCGTCTGCTAAGTGAGCCAAAGTCAGGGGCTTTTCCTTGTAAGCATAAGGCTGGGAAGGGGGGAAGGGGGAAGGAGGAAGGGGGCGGGAGGTATTTTTTTATTTTTGCCTGATGTGTTTCATCCTTCCCCGCCTCCAACATCAAAGTGTTTGCTAGGGCAAGTCAGCCCTGTGATTCTGGAGCTGTGTATTTCCCCTCTCCCAGTAGTTTCCATGCCCATTTCCTATGCCCCAGCTGCCAGAGCACTAACTCTCTGCTGCTTTAATCACTCCATTAATCAAGCCTTTGCAGTGATCAGCACACTAGCTCTCACTGCCACAAGGAAGCCTGTTACTTCTTCAGGACACATAATCTCCCACTAGCCCTCCAAGGATTTTTACTCAACTGAGCCATATTGATCCACTGGCTAAAAAGGGTATTTCACTCCATTTTGAATTAGCTGTGTTTTTAACATAATGTAGCTCACGAAAGGCACAACTCAAGAATAATTCTTGTATTAAAGGCACTATGAAGGTGAAAAGACACAGCCATTTCATAGCTAAGCTTCACAGACAGTGTGATTTCATTAAACAAACACTACCATCAAATCAAAGATCAGCAGATACAAACGAAACATTTCTGCTGGCTCCTAGAGAGCCATGATTGCATCCCCATGGGCACAGAGGATTGTCATATAAAGGCATGTGTACAGACAGTCTCCAGTCAGTCTCCAGTCTCAGAGTGGTTTATTAACTACTATTTTGTACTGGGTAGTGCCAAGAGATGGCAGATCCTATTATGCTAGGAGACTTTGAAAAATTAAAAATGCAGCCATAAAACAAAAGATCACAGTAAAGCCATACACAGAGCAATAATAAATTTCAGGAAAACTTAGTAACCTTCTTACTCCTTCTTACTCCTTCAGGAAAACTTAGTAATCCTCTTACATTTCTGACCCTTGCAAGGGGACCTGTGTAGTACTTGAAAACTATTTTGCGGTACCCTTTGGAGAGCAAAGACATGGCACTCTGCTGACTTGCAGGATGAGGATGTCATTTCCAAAGGTTAAGGGGAAGCAGGGAGATTCCTGCATGCTCAAGGAAGGTGCAGGTCCTGGTTTGTGCAAGGTGGGGCAAGGTTTGTCCCCTGGTAGCTCTGACTGCCTTTGCTAGGAAACCTGTCTTCCCACACATCCGTCCTCCAGCATGCCTCGCCTTTTCCTGAGCCATCCATTTCTGAAGCCAGGAAAAGGAAGGAAGAAAAAACCCCAAACCCCAGAGCAGCACTAGAAAATACTCTCATCACTACCACCATCACTCCAGCAATATGTGAGAGCAAAGGCAAAGGGGTGGGATGTGAAAACAGTAGCAGAAAGGAATTGAGCTTGGAGTTTGAGAACCTAGCCTGCTGAGAAAGACAAAATCCTTCCAATTGTGTCAAAAGATCTAGCAAAGAGCAGTTTCTGCAGGAGTAGAGACTGAAAGAAGTGGAAGTGAGAGCAGTCTGCTTGCTGATGGCAATGGGGGACACATAAAGCGGGCATATTGACATTTGACAGCTCTGAGCCTTCATACATAAGCACATTCTAAAATTGTCAAAGTCCGGTTTATAAAGCTATTAATTCCCTTCCCAAATCCAGACCCGAATTCTTCAGCGTGGGCCAGAATTGGGCAAAGCACTTGTCTCATATGAATGCACACAGGCACATGTGTGCACAAACACACACTCACTCTTGGGGTGGACACCTGCAAAAAGATCAGCAGCAAATGGAGGTGATGCACCTCGAGCAGTTTCTGAGTGCCAACACTGATGTGGTACAATCAGAACAAGAGTTTTGCACAATGATTTCACTGAAATATTTAATTTTCTATCTGCTGTGATTGCATGTTTAAGCTTCCCTTTCTGTATATTACAGCTCATTTTCCTGTTTAAGTTCTCTAGCTCTTGCTTTGTAAATGTGCATCAAATCCAAATGACATATTTGCATGTCTATACTCAATGAACAACACAGATAATTTATCCCTTGGGATAAAGGACTTGAAAATGCAGATGGTCTTGATACAGTCTGATAAGAATGTAAACAGGAAAATATCTTTGTTGACTTATTTCTTAGTAATCAGTAATAATTAGTTATTGTCTAGAGATTCATTATATTATTTTATAAACCTTGCAACAAACAATAGTGAAATGAAATCAGCTTTGATTTTCTTAGGATTCCTAAAGATAACATCGGATAGCTTCCTTGGGAAAACAACAAAACCTCAATTTTCCGTTGTGTTTTTTGGTCTATATCAAATTTAAAGGCAAAAATCAAGATAATGAAAAGCGTCACAGAATTTTATCTTGCCCCTCACTTCCATGGTTTTGCAACCAGGCTATTTAATTTTATTTTTAAAGTTCAAATTACAACCCTCATTAGATGTCAATATTGAATCTGGTTTTAGCACTGAAATTATTTCTCTTTCTCACCACTTTTGGACCGATTATTTCCACATTCTGCTTCTGAGGAAAAAAACCAAAATCCTCCCCTCTGTCACTGTTCCACAGGCTGTTTAGATTCCAGATAGTCAGATCTATCTCTTGTAATGACTTAGCAATTTTTCATGAATGTTTCAATTTGTGGATTAATATTGGCAGGAAACTAATAGCTGTATTTGGCTTTAGTAACACTTTGTTGTAAAATGCTAATCCTTTCCCTGACTTGTAGTGTGAGGTAATCACAAAGTTACTCTGAGGCTTGGCACACACAGCTGTCCTCCTGTCAGGGCGAATCAAATGAAAATATGATCCCAGGGAGAAAATGCAAAAGGATGTGAGCATGGCTGAAAAAGTGAAAACATCCAAGGAATGTTCCTCTTTCGGCCCTTTTTGCAGAGCTGTGAACTTGCACTGTCACAGACTCTGCTGTTACTCCTCATGGCTCTATCAAGCATTTCTCCATCCCTGCAACTATGAAACACAGACTAAAGCTATCTGAATATCTCTCTGGGTAAGAGGTGACTTTGAGTCAGGGCAGGTGGGGTTTCCTGAGGCTAGGATACAAGCCTGATTGAAAAAAAGAGGTATTTTATGTCACATATACGTTGTGTGAGTTGTTATGGAGTTCCCTATGTTGTTGCTCTACAGCATAACTACCAATGGCCAGAAACTGTGCAGTTAGCATTACAATTTCATTTAATATAAATTAAAATAAACTCTGTATATGTCCATTTTAATATGGAAATAATCAAATTTGCTCCCTATTGAAAAAGCTTAACTAATACAGAAAAATAACAAATGGAGTTACTGACAAAAAAGATACTAAATATTGACATGCAGGTTGGTATTGATATATGAAACTGTACTGCTAATCTGCAAGAACTGCTCATCTTGTAAAGCTGTGCTTTATATCTTAGTAGTGTTTGACCTCCTGATAGATGGGAGTCAGCACAACTGTGTAGACTGGTGCTTTAGAGGGACCAGTGTTTGCCTCAGCCACTGATGGCAGTTTGGGAATTTAAAAGAAAAAGAGAGGAATGTCTCAGTCAGGTCTAGCAAATAAAATGTCAGAGGATGGAGAAATCTTCACCCAAGAACCAGTCTGATGTAAGGAAGTTCACTCTACAGAGTGAAATCACTGTGATATTGCCCTTTTCTGACAGTTCATAGAGGAGGCTGACCACATCCTGGGGTGAAATTGTGGGACTCACAGAGAGAGACAAAGCATCCCCCACTGGACTCTCCATCAATCCCCAGCAAACGGGCTCCCATGAAGCTGCCTGCTTCCCAGCTGGTTCTGCTGACACAATAGGGCCTGGGGGTACAGGTTCACTCAGAGCAAAATGAAATTTACCTGCACACTGCCCAGTAATGACTACCAAACTGTGCTGTAGTTCATCATTGGCCAGCCAGAAGCTGTAAGATCAGTACCAGGGATAACTACTAGGGCAATTATAAAAACACAAAATTACTTGGGTGGATAAGGTACACAATTATCCTTCTTTTGTACAAAATTGATTTTTAAAAATCATGCTAAGAAAGAAAGAAAGGATAATATTCCCATATTATAGGTATTTCTTCCTCATCTTTTCAGCATTTCTTTAGAACTCAAATGCAGGAGTGTCAAGTGCAGGAGAATCAAATCTGAAAAAGCACCATCTTCAATCTCTAGCCCAATCTGCCATGGATTCTGTCCAACACACTTGTCTGTCTTATTCTTTCAGCTTTTTAAGTGGGAGTAATATTAATTCACCTTTGTAAAGTGCTATGAATTCTTTAGATGGAAAAAGTGCTGTGTATGTTGAACCTTGAACTCAATTTTGGCAGGTAAGTGAAGAAATTGATTTTGAGCCTATATTTATTTGCAGTTTTAAATTGCACTAACTTCCTTAGAATTACTCCAAGTGCACAAATGTGTAATTGGCAGCAGAATTTATCTCATACCTTCTTATAGACCATTTGTCCAGTCACTGAAATACAGCAGGCAAGCAGATATCAGAATCTGGCTCTTTGTAGTTTAAATTGTTTTCTAAAACCAATAAAATCAGCCTCACTTTTAGAATTCTTTCCTTTTTTTTACAAACTGCTAAAATCTAATTTTTTTTAATTTTATTTTTTTTTAATATGCAATGCAGAAATTTAACCATGCTACTATAGAGTACAATGAGGACAAATTTCTACCCTCTATTATTTGAATAGTTAGATGATATAGATCAGTTGGTATCAGAACTGCTTCTTTAGATTTCTCTTTTTGATCTGTTGCAATACAGGTGTGAAATATATTTATTTCATTTTGAAATAGCTGAGATTTTTGTAACGGCTTCTACAAGAAGTATTGAATTTTTATCTTTTAATAAATAATATTTATAGATTTAGGAAAATCATTAGATATGAATTATAGCTACTGTAATCATTATAAATACATTAACAACAAATGGTCAAGCCAAATTAGAAAAGCTCTATTAAAAATTAAATAAAAAGATCTATTGAGTAAACAGATGTCTCTTCACAGCAGACATATCTCCACAGTTATTGACTGAAGCTTCTAAGTATTAGGAAATGACCAACCATGACAAAATAGTACTAAAATAATGCTCCCTAAAATACAACTTGCAATGTTTCCTTGATTTGGCATGATCAGGAGGGTAATTAAGAGATTTGTGTGTAATCTTCTCAGAAATCCACTGACTTCTATATGGGGATTTAAATTATATGCTTAGAAATAATTAAAGAGTTCAGGGAGCAAATATTTAATAAAAGAGCTCTCATCCAAGATGACTGTACATTAAAGGTGACCATCTCTCTGTTGAGGCCCTTTTTTACCTTCTGCAGATAAAAGGTTCAAGAGAACAGTAGAGAAGAAAATTGCAGCAAATGGACTATGAACTTTAGCAAGGTAGAGCCCTCAATTCCAATTCAATTCAACTCAAATAGAGTGGGGAATGTGTAAAATCTGCTAGGATTGGGCCTCCAACTGCTATGAGCTTGTTACAAGAACTTATTCAGCAAATAAGTATATGACATAAAATGTATAATCCTACAGTGTCAATGCCCATGTTTTAAAAGTACTTAAAGAAGATTATACTTCAATTATTATGCTACTTTGCTTTTACAGAGGGCTAAATCTGATGCTTTAGATTTAACAGCAGGGCTAACTTCCAGGCTAAACCAGAGCTAGTTTAAGGAATTGAAATGGCTCCAGTTCTTGATTTAAAACAGGTTTTTACTCTCAGTGATCTCTGGAAGTAAACACACATATTTTTCTTTTCAAGATGGTTTATGATCAGGGATTTTAGTTCACTCCACATTACTCTACCACATGTCCCGAACTGCTTGGGACAATCCCAGATTAGGAAGCACATTCATAGGTCTCACACAAAGACTAGTTTATACAGAAATAACAAAATGTCCTAACATCTGTTCACAACCCATTTAGTAACAGGCTCACATACCTTGACACTTTCAAAGAAGTACTTCCTAGAAGTTACCATTATCTCTGGGAGACAAAGCAGGCAGGTGGGGTTTGCACATGCACTTTCTTTAAAACTAAATCTTATTATCACTTGCAGAGGCCATTAAATTCTGTCCTTGCTTCCAAGGTGGAACATCTTAGCTCAAACTGAATGGCTCAGCTGTGTGGCAGATCTGAAATACACAAGGGCAATGGTGAACACTCCCTGACTACCTATGAGTCACAGAAAATCATCATATCTTGTCACGCAGGGAAGAGAGAGCCATGACCAAAGGAAAAGGAAACCCATGGAGCCATCTCCATACTGCAGTCTGTGTACTGGTAATCTCTGGAAAGACCATTCGTCTCCCAAGATAGGAGCCATCTGGGGATGGTATGAGCTATTGCCCTTTGACATTTACAGTTTCTATTTCAGACCAGAAGGAAGGTTCATGCACTCAAAAGTTCAAGTGTCTTTTTTTCTCAGTGATGACAATCACTCTTATAAAATGCCACTTATCCCTATAAACTTGCTGCTCTGACTCCTTCACAGCCTCATAACATCAAATCCTCATCAGAATGATGCCTATTAGGCACTCAGATGACTACCATTCAAAATCTGGCCTATCTGGACAGTAACAGACTGTTCTCTGCTCTGGGTCCTTGCTTTTTTAATACTGAAATGATAAAGTTTATTGCAGTTTTACTGCCCATTCTATTTCCACAGACACCCTGATTTAATGTGAGGCAGTTGATTTATTATGAGGTACAATGCGAACACTTGTTTTCACCTCCTTCCCTTACCCACACCCCATTCCCATGTGTTCTGGCTGAAAAGTTTTGCAGCACACAAGTACCATCATCATCAACAGCTACATCATTCAACCCTCTCTGTAAGGATACCTTTACACTGAGTGCTGCAGCCTACAACCTTTACAGCCCAAGTTACCTAAGTTTGTCAGGGCAATGCTATTTTGGCATGTGTGCATGATTTGCAGTGATATTTTTCATTGCAGTAGAGATACACTGTTATAAACAAGATATGAAAAAATACAATAGTGCTTGGAGTGCTTAACAGTCACAATGGGTTCTAATTTTTAAGGCAACTTTTTGAGGAAAGAGACGACACTGCAAGTAAAAGTAATAAAGCCTCCCACAAAGTCATTCATTAAAACAACAATTGAAATGTACATATTAAGTGACACAATTGACATACATTTGGGTATTTAAAATCTATTTATATTCTAGTGGGGAAAATGCTCACTGCTGCTGCCTGGCATGATGCAGATTACAGTAACGGTGCCGCGTCACTTAATGTTGTGTGGTAACTCTTAGGTTCCACCTGAAAACACGTTAGAGATAAAAATAACAGGAAAGAGAAATTGCAGGGTATAATGCACAGAAGAGAGATGTTTTCATCTGAGATTTGAAATCAGATTGAGAGTCAATGAGGTAGAGAGATAAAGAAAGGCTGTTCCAGATGGCGGGAGCTGCAGAGCAGAAGGCTGTCTTACCACCAATTAATTGAATGAAACCCACCCACCAGTTTCCCATCCTGACTCTTTAACAGAACCATGTTAGGCTCAAACCTTGTGGTGTGAAACCACAAGAACTCGATGTAAAGAATTCCATGCTCTTGGCACACTGTGGTGAGAAACTCCCATGTACAGATCCATCTGCATCAAGGCCCTGCATTCAGACAAAACTTTTCTCTCCCAAATGCCACAGTTAACTCCAAAAGATGATCCTAAAGGAGTCTGTCCCTGCACAGTGGTGAACACCTCCATGCCCAGATTGCTTCATGCATCTTGGGGGTTGCTGCTCATCCCTGGGGGAGCAGGCTCACACAACAGGATGGGTGCTGCTCTCTAGCCAGAGAGCAGCATATGAGGGGAGGCTTCTGTGGGTGTGCTGGGAGGTAGCTCCTGTACAGTATCTTTGTTGTGAGGCCACACCAGTGTCCATGGCACCTTATGGTATGCCTAGTTCAGCCTTCTGCACAAGCAGAGGCACCCATGAAATGCAGAGTGCTAATACCAACATAAAGTAACTCAGCACTCTGTCAGGGCCTAAAGGAAATTCCTTCCATCCAGGGCTGGGTACACACACATCATACTAATATGCTTCTTCAGAGAACTCCTATACATCTGAAGTTTAATGCAACATAAAACCACCACTGTGATAATTACCCTTGCACAGTGGAATTCACCAAAGTGAATGTAAATATTAATCACATGGTGTATATACTGTAACGAGAGAAAGCCTGCATCAAACAGTATTCCTAAGCACAGATCACCAACCAAGGATAAATCCTGGCCACAGAACTAACTGCTCCTCTAACAGCACCAACAGCTCACCCTGAGGAACAAGGCTTTGCCCTGTCCCATGCAGCCCATCAGAACCAAGTTATTTCACAGAAGTGCAGGTTCAGAAGCAGTAGTTGGCTCAGCCTGGTGCCTCTTTGTACAGAGGAACTTTCACTGATCTTACAGCACAAGGGGAGAAGAAGTTTTTCAGACATTTGGATTTCAGGCAGCACAGGACTATCTAGGTTAAAAGTAAAGCCTTTATTTTCATAGGTAAACCTACAGGTACCCTTACAGGTCAGTTGTCAGTTTGCAGGAACAAGCATCCCTGAACCATCAGAATATTGTGCTCTCCTCCAGCTTCTGTTTCTGGATAATTTCCCCTCCATGTCTGGAAGATCTGATTTTGCAGTATTTGATTTTGCAGTATCTAATTTTGAAGAAAGCATAATCAAAAAGCCTGCATTTGTGTAAGCAATCAAAAACTTCTGCCTGTATGTAAGTGACAGATATAAGTTGATGTAGTTATGGCTGCTTCCTCACTTGATAACAGTTAAAAGTTCTGGGATGTGTTTCCACTGAACAACAAAAAATCAGCCATGCAAACAGCTAAATCCATGACCTTCAAGTTATTTTGGGGTAAAACTGCAATAATGCATGAGTGACTCATCTCCCAAAGACTGAAAATGCAGATTCACAATATTATTTGATTTTATTCCTTTGCATAATTCTACTTATCACAAATCTGAAAAACTAGATAGAAACTATTAAAGAAGTGATGACAAAAATGCCATGTTAGACTTCCATTTATTTTATCATTAAAAAGATTTACAGCCTGTACTGATATCAGATTATAAAAATTAGGGGCCTCCATAAATTAAAAGGGCTTGCTCTTGCTGAGCTATAATAAAGGAGCTAATATGTCAGGTTTGAAAGGTCTGAGAAGCAGAAAAACAAGCAATAATGAAAAGTGAGATCTTAAAAGTGGACTTTTGTAGAATGCAATGAAATATTAGTAGGAAAAGGTAACTTGCCAAAATAACTACGCTAATCCTCTTCTCATAATAGCCTTCATGGCAGAATCAGTAATAGTACTTTTTTTTCATTAAACAGGCTCTGATATAATGACATTGAATTCCATGCAAATATTCTACTTCTTCAGGAATAATTTATTGTAGCTTTACTGGAAAATTTTAGTTGGATCTTAAAAGGTTTTATGGCCTCAATTATAGCACTTTTACTCCTAATAATCAATATTGATTTTACCCTATCATTCTTTTTAAAGTTTCTGTTGGTTTACATTGAATCCAAATCTTGGATAAAATGGTATTTTCATTGTAAAATCATACTGTTTTATGTAATTATTCCACCCCCTCAATAGTTTCTTCTGTTACACCACTAAAAATATAAACCAAATCTCAGTTTCTGTGTTAGTAGGAAGCTAGTGTAGTGTAAGGCAGTAGGAGGGAGACAGCTGATTAGCAGGACTGCTCAGTGCCCTGCAGTTGTGCTCACCCTCTGTGGATTGGCCCCGTACCAGAGCCTGTTCCTCACCTGCAGTTGCCACCTACACTCCTATTGCAATGCCCCAGAGAGAAACGCCAGGAAACATTCACACACTGCCCGGCATGGAGCTTTCACTACGCACTCCTGGGAAACAGAGCCTTTGCAATCAGCTCTGTGCACTACAGTCAGGGACCCATTTGTCCCAGCTGCATGCTGCCCAAGCAGGCTTTTCCAGCTGCACAGCTCTCTGGGGCTGGGACACTGACACCTCTGCACTGGGACTTCTCAAGGCACAGCCCACCCCGTTATCATCTCCTGCAGCCCGTGCCACTTCCCTCAGTGTTGCCACTACAGCGTGTGAAGTGGGAGGCACAGAGATTGCCCTCTCTTCAGAAGTGCTGCCCCTACCCAGGCTCCTCCTGGTCACAGGCAGCAGTGAGGTCCTGTCACACGAGGAGTCCCAGCACTCGCTGGAGCTGGAGGCTGTGGGGAAGGCAGGCTGTGATTCAGGCAGCTGACTCTTTACAGTGCCATGGGGCATAACTTCCCTGTTCTCTCCATTGAGCAAAACAATGAGGAATAGAGACACTTTGATTGGTTAGCCCCATGTTTTATTCGGCTTCAGAAAGACAAAATTTGACCTTTTTTCCCTGGATGAGGGGCAGTGGTTAAGTGATAGCCTTGAAGGTCTGTCTACAGTGGGCATATTTGTTTATATTTTACCAGGAGTATCTCCATTTTCCACTCAAAGTATAAGCCTCATTTTGTCCTTGCTTTTTCTGACATAATTAAATGGTGGCACACATATATGGACATAGTTTAAATATTGAATTTCTTTTTCTTACTAGGAAGAATATGTAACAAACATGACAAGCATTCTATGAAAGGAATGGCACATGGAAAATTCCTGTGACTGTTTCTATTTACTTATACACTTGCTTTGTAGGGGCTTCTACTGTGTCCTTCTGCTCCCTTACACTGGGTTTATTTCAGCATCTTTGAAAATGAAAAGATCCCCTTTTGTTTCAGAATTAGTATTTGACTGATGAAAAGAGTGAACCCCAGGGGCTGTCTTTTCCAATCAGGCACTGTACAAGCACTTGAGCTGACTATGTTCTGCAGAACACTGAAAACATGGCATGCCCAGGAAATGTTTGCCATCACATTAGTGATGCTGTAATGGGCACCACAAATCACCTGGACATTAATAGAATGAAATCACTTACTGCCTCTGAAAGCAGCTTTATTCTCAGTTGGTGTCCTGAAAGCACCATGTGTGCAGTCTAGAGTTTCTATCACAAAGGAAAAAATTTCAAATATCATAAAAGACCTGTTTTACTTGCTGCTTTTGGGGTTTGTTTAAATCTCCACTGATTGTTTCTGATAGCAATCCCTTCAATACAACTAGTGTTGGGGGAAAAAAAAACAATAAAAAAGAAATTAGTTGTCTTAAAAACTTTTAGTGATCTCTGATTTTCCTAAAAGCTGTAGCAGGACAGGATACACATGACTTCTAATGACTGCCCTTGCTCTCACCTAACTGCAATAACGCATCAAACGTGTTTCTTTATCCTGTTATTGCTGGTTTGTAATTTGATCATCAGACAGATTTGAATTCTCCCCAAGCTGTTCCAACGTGTCTGTAACAGAAGCAGAGGTACGTACGTGCACTTCCCATTTTGCACAGCAAATAGAACAGCTTCAATGATCACAGCCTATGTGAAGCAGACAGCACTGGTTAAATTAAATGTTGTGATCAAAGAAACGGGCTGTTAAAAATACCTGATTTCCTATTGGGGAAGACTTTTTAATTGTGCTTCTGGTGCCTAGAAAACGTTGAACTTTTTATGAGATAATTCAGGTAACAGTCCATTAGAAAGTGTATTTGATTTAGCCTGAGAGAGTTTGGGAGAGGGGAGAGGCCTCCCGTGTGAGCA
Source organism: Chaetops frenatus (assembly GCA_013400775.1). NCBI lineage: Eukaryota > Metazoa > Chordata > Aves > Passeriformes > Picathartidae > Chaetops > Chaetops frenatus. Next base: position 209,213 of record VZTR01030790.1, read on the forward strand.
GTGGCTGCCCCCTGCCCCTGCCAGGGCAGCGGCTCCAGCGGCAGAGCCAGCAGTGCCCACCCCCGGCACACACAGCCCTCTGCAGCACAGCCACGTCTGAGCTGCAGGAACCAAACCCTCTGCACCTCAATGCACCACATCTCAGGAGTCCAATCTCATACTGTCCATAAAATAAAATATCTGGCTATCTCAGGCTTATCTTTCTGCTTTTAGCTTATTTTCCCTTTGTATTAATAGAATGTTTGTTATACCACATTCAAGAAAGCATCTAGTTTCTCTAGCAATCAAACTGATAGCTGTAAACCAGATAAATAGGAGCTGTACACCACTGTTTCTGCTGGCCCATTTTTCATTTTTTGAAGTAAACCCTCCAGAGTATTTTTGCAGAATAAATTGAAGATAAAAAAGTAATCTTTTGATATGGATAGTTTGAACATGTCAGATTTGTGAAGCATTTTCTTCAGCTAGCTTAGCACTCTGTCTTTTGAAAGACTTATCAGGCAAAGCACAACTGTCAGAATTTTTAAGACAGTTGTTGTTTAAGGCAAAATTAAATATCTCTATTAAAAGCAGAGGATCTAGAAAGCAGGTTCTACTCTACTTGTTAATGCCAAGCAGCATTTCACTCCACAAGTCTTCCTTTCTGAAATCAGTGAAATTACTTGGGAATGGGGAATAACAGTATGAGGAAACATGCCTAAATCTGGCCTTAACTCTGCTGGGTTTGGCAGTGAAGCTGCCCTTACAATCTAGGATGCAGCAAATGCCTCTTGTTCTGTTGCCCTTGTTCCAAATAGGAGAGAAGAACCAAATAATCCTGCACAGAGCTGAGCAGCAGGTTCACTGGTTACTGGGGACCCATTTATTTTAAACAGTTCTTTTGCTTCTTTAAATTATACTCTCAGAAGTTTTGGCTGAGACAGAAGCAATAAGGAAATCTGTTTTCCTTTCTCATCCCTAATTCCTCTGCAAAGCTAATGACTGAATATATATATACATAATATATATACATAATATATAATCTTATATAATATATAATA
>VZTR01030790.1:210582-285650 GCA_013400775.1 Chaetops frenatus
TATTATATAATATATAATATATATACACACATTTTTTCAATATGTTTCTAAGGAAAATACCAAGTTTAAGCATTGCAGAAGGGAATATTTTTGTACACACTTCTAATTCATGGTAAGCTACAGAACCTTTATTACTTTCTGCTCTTGGAAAGCTGTTCATATTTGGATCTGGAATTACAGAACTGAGATTGTTAAAGTTAATATTTCTCATTATTCCATGAGATTTTTCTTTGCCATTTTCTTTTCAACAGTTTGGACAAATATGTGGCATCATTTGACTACTGATGAGCTGATCATCCTCTTCTTGTCTGTACAGGCATTAACCCATGGCCAGCTTCAGTAAAGCGAGTCCTTTCTCAGCTTTGCCTGTGGTCATAGTTGAAATGATTTTACATAGGAAAGTGATAAACGTAGGGTAGGTATACGTGCCCTTCATCAAGAGTTCTGCTACTCAACTGCTGTGAATCAGGGGTTATGCCATCTGTGTGCTAAGAAGCACCAAGCAGAACAGGGCTCTGACTAGAGCCTCTAAAAGCCCTAGTTAATGCATGTACAGTAAACATGATCAATTCTGCTCTGTGGTGTAACAACGACCTCACAGGAAATAAAGAAGGCAACTAATCAAAGAAAATAAGGAAGAGCTGGATTCCTGATCTTTCTGAAATTTATACCAAGGACATACCACTAATGACTTCTGATATTCATCTGCACATGTGTAGATTTAGACTCTGACATTGTTCCAGTGAAGAAGGAAGAAACATCAGAGTCAGAGATGTATCTACAGATAATCTGTAACAGTATAGAGTGGATGTAGGCAAACTGTCACACCATAAGAAAACCAAATTTAGACTGAAATGATAAATGGCCAGCCTGTATTTGAGGCTTGTGTGTAGGAACATCCCCATTGCCAGTTTGTTAGAGTTGAACACTTCAGGTAAGACATGGGATAATGGACAGGATTACGAAGAATCAGGATTTTTGCATCCAAATTCACCCAATATATAGGAGGTTGATAAGGCAATGGAAGATGACTGGTTTAGTAGGAAAAGGAGGTCCTAGAGAAAGGGAAAGAAACCTGGATACCAGTTTTGGTTGAAAGCAGTGACAACAGCTTTAGCTGTGGTCTCTATGTTTCCACATAAAGACATTTGTGCACAAAGAAATGGAACTATAAGAGAAATTGGCCTGCATTTTATGGAACCATGTTAAAAATGTTTCTACCTCAACTGGGTGAAAGCCATCATTTTTAGCTTCATTTTCTTTCTGAACATCAGATTGAGGGTTTGTGAGGCAATGTCCTGTGAAAGGAATTTCCCTTCACTTAAAAAAAAATCAGCTAAAATGTCTCCTGACAAATATATTGGGTGAACCCAGTAATGATTTTCATTTGCTGATGTTCACCCAGTAAAGAAAGGAAGCAGCACCCTTCCTCTCAAAGGAAATGAACTCTGTTCTCAGTATGGGGGTGTATGGGGAAAGCTAATTACTTTTTCCATGCCAGGAGAGAAATGACATGTGGCTAGAAAGAAATGTGAATTCTGGTGACCCTGCAACCTCTGCAGAAACATGACCTTGTCCTGTTATGAAGCGCTCTGTGGTGGGGCACGTGCACAGTGCAGGGGGCACGGGCTCAAAGGTGAAGAGAAAGAAGTACAGCTCAGGAACCTGAGAAAACCAGCACAGAGGAAGGGATGTGACATGAAGTAGTCCACGTCACCGTAAGGCCATGCTTCCTTGAGCCATAAAGTCACCAACTGAGCCTGAAATAAATTTGATTTTTGTGAAGATTGGTTGTGGCTTAACTATTGTAAAATATCCTTTACCAAAGTGAGACTTAGAACAAAGTTATACCATAGAAATGTAAAAGAGCACTGTTGTTCTTGTTCCTTTGATTCTGAAACATTATTTCCATCTTTTAATCACCTTTGAGAACCTTCTATTGCCCTACGACTGGCATTTGTAAATGGATTTTCCCCCACCAATGCTTGGCTTGTTTTTCAGCTCCAGCCCTCTCCAACTGGCCCCAACGATACTTTTGTACCAGTAAATTACTGACAGACCTGACAACAGAGCTCTCAATGCCCTACTCTTCATCCACTGCTGTCAGACAGCTGCCTCACCCTGTTCCTGTGCCAGCACCACGGGCACATTGGTGCTCCTGCTGTAATTGGAGTGCAGCTTTCTGTGAGCAGGAGCGACTTGGAGAGAGAGACCAGGACTTGCTTCTTAATTAGCTCCTGGGGACTGCTGTTCTTTTTCACTTAGGTGTCTTCCAGAAACATTGTTTTCTCCCCAGTAATAGCAAAGGTACTTTTACATTCAGACCCTTCTCTGCCCCCACAGTGATCAAAAGTTTAGTTAGGATTATCCACTGTTTGTTAGATTATTGCATTTAAAATTCTAAGAGGAGGCGTCAACACAGGAAGAAAGATTTGCACAATAATTAAAAAAGTGTCTAGAAAAGGTACTTAAACTTCTGTCAAAATATGAAAAATACAGAACAAATCGCATCCTAAAATACGAAACAAAAGGATAGCTCTAGAGAGAAAGACATGGAGAGGAGAAATCACAAAAGATAAAAGATAATTTAAAAAGAGTAAAATCCCTATTTATAGAAGAACAGTGGTAATTCATTAAAATATTTATAAACACAACAAAATCTATTATGCACAAAAAAGCACTGTAGGAATTTTCATACCAACTACAGTGTAGGGAATGCACTGCAAGCCCTTGTATTATTTATATACTTTCAGTATTCTGCTTTATTTTCAAGATTCCTGTGTTTCACATGCTTAAGAATCAGACATTGCAGTCATGTCATCTAGCAAACCATCCTTATACTCCGCAAAAGGTCAGGAAGTGAATAATTCTTAAAGTCAGTATACAGAAAAGTAATTTAACTTTATAATAAATAGCCTGTATTTAAATGAAAACAAAATTAAAGCTTTAAAATTTATTCCATGACTTCTAGTCCTCATTATTGCAAATGCATTTGACTTCGTTACCCAAAACATAGAAAATTTATCCAATTTTTTGGAATGAGTAAATGTTTCTTTTCCCTGTTGTAGATTTAAAACTCCCTTGCTTATCTCCATTACATAGAGAGTTAAAAGCAAAGTTGCTTGTTGAAGTTGCTTTATTGAGAAACACAGAAGATTCACTCCTCAGATGATTAGCTCTGGAAAAGTCTGCTCTCAGATTGATATTTGAGGCAATAACTCTTGTCTTCCCTTCCTTCCCTCTCTGAGCTTCAACCAGGCACCTCTTGGGGGTCAAACATCTGTCCTGTTGATCAAAGACTTTCTTGAGTTTTTACATATTGAAATACATACTCCTGCACTTTTATGTATGTCCCATGTATTGCATTAATGAACTTGATTCCAGGATTTAAAGTTACAAATAATACCTTGCTAAACTGAGGTCTGAAAAAAACACCTACTAACCAAAAAAATCTGGAAAGAAACCTATTTGTTCATTCCTGTGTTACAAGATAGCTATATTAATTGTCTGTGCTTGTTTTTAAAAGAGCATTAAAGTGTTCATGATAAATTACACAAAAAGTTGAAGTTTAATTAACAAAACTAGAAACACAATTGCCAGACCTGTTTGGAAATGGTCATTCAATGATCCGAACCTGTAAGACTGAGATAAATTACTTGTGGAAACATTTTCCTCTTGGAAAATCACAGATGAGACTAAATGAGATGTTTTATATATATAGTAGCAAACAGTCATAGGTACATTTCATTTTGAAAGTCCCATCTGTCTTGCAGCCCAAACAGTTTTTGACACCACAGAATGATTGCTGCATTTCACATTATATGAAAAGGTAGTAAGAGTTGATATATGCTAGGGTTCTAAACATCAGAGCTCCATTTTACTACACTGAGCATTTATTCTAAGGAACTGGGTTTAAAAAAAGGAAAAAAAAGAAAGAAAGGATAGATTAATAATTTATATTCATTGCCCTAAACTATGATCAGGATTTGATTTCAAGACTCTGAGTTACCTAATCCCTAGAAGGATCACCTGATTCATAAATTCAAGCAGTTACCTTTTTTTCATAGAAAAGTAAACAGAATGAATGCATGTGATTTATTGTTTCATCACATTTTAATTGACTACATTAAAGCTACAAATATGAAGGGAACTCCGCCTGGGTACTTGTTGGAGCCTGATTCAGCATGCATCCCAAAGCTAACTGTGTGTGGCAATCCACAGGCTGTAAGGTTTAAATTAATAATATAGAACTAAATAATACCATCAAAGCAAAGAGTTAATTGTTTTTGTATTTGGAGTATGACACTGAGATGCCACAGGAGTTCAAAATGATTGTTACCATTATCAGGAAATAAGTGTGGACTTTACCCAAGATTACATAGGGATTAGTGTGCTTATTCTTTAATAAGGAGCTACCAGCAGTATGCTCAGTCACAGCTTCCTTATCAAAGCACCAAGAATTACTTTTTCTACAGTATAAAGACACACTTATTTCTAAGATTGAGGTTATGCCTCTGAGCAGACACTGATTGGACCCTATGCATTCTGCAGCAGACAGAAGCACTTTAGCTACAATTTCCCCTGAAGGATCACTTACATGACCCTGAAAAGCAAACAGAAGATGTATTTTTCCTTTAAATGATTTTAAAAATTTCACTACAGATTATTATAGTCAGTTGTATCCACACAGGAAGGAATTGTCTACTGCATACGGAAAATGGCTGCGTATCTCAAAAACTAATCATATTTTCTTTGTAATAATGCCTATCTCTCAAATGATTACGTGGTTGCAAAAGACTACAAAATCCAGCATGAGGAGTAATTTCTGGTACAGATCAGCTTGCCCTAAGAGTAAAGTCAAGGTCTCACTACCTTCTGCCTTTCTATGGCTTTGTAGTCTTCGGTTTGCCTCAATATCATCAGTGTATTACCAAGGCTGATGGACTGCTGACAAAATGACAGTTGTTTACTCCTTTTGGTCCCCATGCTGGCAACTGAGGAAATTGATCAAAGCAGTTAGGATTGGAGAGTGCAATTACATGGGTCTTTTTGGCTTTCTGGAATGCTATTTCTAGGAGTTGTTGGAACAACAGCTCTCCTCTGAAATTGTTGCTTGCAGGTGCAGAAGATGGTAGCTAAGGAAAACTAACGAAACAGATCTGCCTCCTTGGCATTCTGGCTTTACAACAATGTTATGGAAGGGCTTCAATCTCCATAGAGAAACAGAATAGATAAAGATGACTTTTAGTATTTGATGTAATGCAAACCAATGTAATTTGCTACAGTTCAGCATGTCATGGTAGAATATAACAGAGCAAGTTATAAAGGAAGGCAGATACAACATCCGTTTTTCACATTCCTAATCAACAGTGTGAATTCGTTGCCTTCAGAATAACAGATGATTTAATTGAATCTGTATAATCTAATGCAATCAATCTCATTTAACTAAATGTCACACAGCCCTTTTCACCAAGAGGCAGTTTATGTACACACACGAAGGAGCAGGACTAATTTCTGAAACCTTTACTAATGTGAGATCAGTTTTTATGAGTTGCCCAAAAAAAGCATGCACATCTATTTTGTTTCTAACTTAACTCCTATAAACACTGCCTTCAAGAAACATTCAAAAGGTTATGGTCTAACAGTAAAATTCCAGGGAATTATGGGCTGTTCAGCCAAGAGAACAGGAGACTAAGTGTAGACCTCACTGCAGTCTACAACTTCCTCATGAGGTGAAAAAGAGGGGCAGACACTGATGTCATCTCTGTGGTCATCAGTGACAGGACCTGAGGGAATTGCCTGAAGCTGTGTCAGGGAAGGTTTAGGTTGGATATTGGAGAAAGGTTCTTTACTCAGAGGGTGTTTGGGTACTAGAACAGGTTCCCCAGAGAAGTGGTCAGAGCATCAAGCCTGACAGAGCTCAAGAATCATTTGGATAATACTTTCAGGCACATGGTGTGTCTCTCTCAGGTATGGTGCTGAGCAATGATCCTTATGGTTCCCTTCCAACTCAGCACAAAAAAAAACCAAAAGAAAAAATGCAAAACCCTGTACTCACTATACTCAACCTGAGTTTCAAGCAAAGCAAAAGGAAGGACTGAATATACTTTGAAAGCTTTTCTTTTTTTCCCCCCCCCAATTTGTAATTTTTCAGGGGTCAAGCAGCTTTTAGTTTTGGCATATAGCTAAATTTTCCATCATATACTTTATACATTTTGCAACACTCTATGGGATGTTACGACTAAGGCCAAGCATTCAGTATCTGCAGGGCAAATTCAGATTGTTTCCCTAACCAGGTCTCACATCAGCAGTGTTTGCAGTGTCTCTTGTCCACAGAGAATTGCAGGGCCTGAAGAGCAGCCCCGTCCTCAGCCCTTGTCCTGGGGCTCCGACCTGCTCAGCTGCCAGCAATGCCCACACTCCCAACACTCACATCCTCTGCTTCTGGTCTCGTTTCCTTGCTAAACCTTTGTCAAGGGATGCATGGCAGGATATCATGTGGAAGGCTCTGTCCAGGCAGGCAGGTCTGTGGCCAAAGCTGTCTTGTGTCCTTCACAGGGACAAGCAAGTTTTTGATACTACCATGAAGTGAGATGGGAGCTGCAATTTTTCCCTTTGCTGTGCCAGATTTATTATAAGATGCCAATGGTTGAGTGTTGGCTGTCACCTAGCATGGACTCCTGTTCAGTGGGCTGTGTAGATGCACCCTCACACAGGAGAGCAGCAGTATTATCACCTAGGTTTTGCAAAGCAGATAAATGGGACTGGTTATCCTGCAAAGCCAACAAAAGGAGTGTTTCTTTGTTGTACTGTCCTGCAAAGTAGAATTTGCAGGATGTTAAAATTCAAACTCATTTATCTGTGTTAGTGCACCCAAAAAATTTCACTAATTCATGATGGTTTTAGTGGTCATACAGTTTTAACTGGAAATTATTCCTATCAGAAAGATGTGAAGTGAAGGAAAAGCCTTCAGGAAGAAGTGCCTCATGGGCTTAAATTTCTGGCTTCAAGATCTAGGTAGAATGAAATATTTGAAGGCATTTTGGCACCTAAATTCACTTTCCTTTAAAGATATAAAACCTACATTTATGTACACTAAAATGCTGTAAAGTGCATAAGTATGTTTTCAAAAGAGATCTTGGAACCTAAATCTCATTACGGGAGAGAGTCGCTTTTGGTACTAAAACACAAGATCCTTAAATCACTCTGTCATTCTGAAAGTAAATATGAGATTGTAAATGACCCCAGTGGCCTTAAAGCTCAGTCTAGATAATTGTACCACTAGTCATGTTTTATAATTCTCCCTAATTAATTGTCATTTTGTGTCAATTCATAAGGAAGAACAAAACTCACAAAAGTCATCTTTTCTGGCCTATGCCTTACTTGCAAGTTCTTTCATTTTCTAACTCCTACTTACCTTTTGAAATTTAACAGGCTCAAAGACCAAGAAAGTGGGGGAATAAGAGATCAAGAGATGCTGATTTATGATGCATTTGAACATTTTTAAGACCTTCAAGAGTACAATTTAACGTGTCCCCAGGTGACTTTAGTTTACACAGCCAACTCTTACAGCACAGATAATCTAGGCAGACGTTGTCTTTGGCAGCATTACAGGCCTGCATTTCACAAAACTGGCCTGTTTGTTAACTGGTTTTCACTGTTTCAGACAGCCATTCATGCATTATTTATGGCATCAGGCATTACGATATGTTTTCTTTCACCTTTCATTTGATTACAGAAACATAATTGTGGCTAGCAGAAAAGCAATGGAAAAATTGCAAATATAGATGTAGTTCTCCTTTGTGTCTCTTGTCTTTTTTTCATGGTGCATAGGAATATTTGGGTTTGGGTCTTGCCTGGGTTTCTTTTTGACCTCATTCACTATTAAAAGCGTAATCATACAATATTTGATTCTCTGAAAGGGCTTCTTAAACTCTGAATGGTGACTAACCAACTGAATGGGCTATTAATCTCTGGAATGCTGAAATCCAGGATGCTTGCCCTGCAAACATCCCCTTATTTGCAGTTCACAGGTTAGGTTACCTGAATAAAACATCCACTTATTTTCTTACAGTCATTTATACTCCCTCCTGCCCCCTGCCTGGCCCTGCCATTAAAACCAAAAAATATACATGAAAGAAAAGATGCTGGCAGGAATCTGAGAAACACATAAGCACTATTAGCACAAACATTTGTAGAAGAATATAAAAGAAGCATTTTAACAGGCTATCAGCAGAATGATGTATCCATTTTTATCTACTTAACCAGTTTGTCGAGAACAAATTGCACGAGGGAATGTGTATGTGTGTGAAAACTGAGTAAATTTGGGTTGATTCATCATCTGTCCTACTTTGCAGATCAATCAGTTAATAATTTCATTGACCTGGAGGATCATTCGAAACAATATATTTAATTCAGTCATGCATTTAGTTTAATTAAGGTTTGAAGTTACAGTGCTCTGCTGGCAAAGAGATATTAAATCTGTTTTCTTTCTGCTTTTCATTCACCATATGAACTTCCTCTACTGGATATAATTCATAAGGGATCTTTTATTTTAATTTATCTAATTTACCTGTTTCTTCTGTGAAATTCTGCACCTTTCTTTGGAATAAAAACCACCTGAAAATCTTTCTCCATCATTTGATGAATGTACTGGAAGTGTTAGGCCTCTTAGACACTTCAGCAAACCAACAATTAACATCAATATGTCATTCAACTGCTCTGGAAACTGAGTAACAAGTCTGTGATAATCACCATGTTCAATGAATACAGATAGAGCTCCACAAGCTATCAGTGCTGAATTTAGTCCCTCAGATGATGCTAGAACATTTGGAGATGCTTTCCTTTATTGTGTGCTCTTACAGTGCTGTTTTCCCTGCAGCTGCTAGCTCTTTCTTTCTTTGTGTAACTGACTCTCACGTTTCAAACCCCTGCAAGTTTGCCACAGGGTGACAGTTGTGTTCATCTTGTGCACTGCACTAAGAGTCAACAGTGACCCTTAACCTGGCCTGAGAGCCCCTCTGGCGTGTGCCTGTGCCAACCTTCCCAAGGATGCAGAAAAGCTGGATTTACACCATATTTCCCTGACTGTGGCTAACAAAGGACAGATCATCATCCCCTTTATGAGATATATCTTAATTCAATGGGAAGAATCTTTCTGAAACACTTGTTGATATTGGCAGCATAACTTCTGCAGAGCAGTGGTTTGAGCTTTGCAGACACCTTTTAGGTCTGCCTTGAGGACTAAACAGTCTATGCATGGTTGCAAGGATTTGGTTAGGAATAGGACATTTCGACATTTCTGGTGCTCCCTGCTTCCCTGGTGCAATTTGACATGCCCCAGGAGGTTCAGACATACAGCGAGCTGCCAGTCAGACAGCACATTAAGATTTTCTTCTGCTTTTGGTTTCCATGTAACTGGCCAGCCTCTTTTCTGGTAAGCTGCCTGGCTTGGAGACCCAAAAGTGCTCTTGTCACACATGAATGGTCTTTACTACTTATGCTAGGGCCATTTCAATCTCTGAATTGGATTTGTGTTACGTAATACGTTTTCAGAACAGAGAACAACTGAGATGCAAATAAGTTCCCTGTTTTCAAGGAGATCAGCTACTTGCAAAAGCAGGAGTGTTCAGGAGGAAGAGTTAGTTGGACAGCCAGCCATTTCACTCTCATGTTTTTCCTCATTGTATTGACTTAAAAATCTAGTCACTAGATCTCTTCTGTTATTAAGATACAGTTACCCATCTGAGACTTACAGCCAGAGGACTGGGGAATTCATTTGATTTGAATTAAGATTTTACTTCAGCAGCTATGGTTTCAACCAGCAAATTGGTTAATGGCTCTGTAGGCCCAATACCAATCCATCATTCATGTGCTGTGATTGAAAACATTTTTTGCTGTGGCAGTATGAAACACAGCACACACGATTTGATTATGTTAGTTTGCCTACTTTCATTCTTTTCTACATTTTACTTGAAGATGCTGTTCTAACAGTCTTGTCTTCTCAGCCCTTGTGAGATGACAGCATAAGGAACTGGTCACATGTAAGTTTTGGATGTCTGAAGTTTGGTCACATGTAAGTTTGGATGCCTGTATAATGAAGCCTGCAGTAACTTTTATTCTTCACTTTGATTTTATTACGTACATGAGGAAATCTCCATCACAATCAGCCCCATTGTATTACACACCTATGTAATAAAAAAAGATGTTCCTATTGTTTTCAGGGTGTTACCTGAGAAATCTCAGGAAATTAATGGCCAGCTGGAGAAACCAGTTGCAAAATAACTTCACCCAAATGTTAGCATCTTTGCTGTTCATTGCTAAGGTATGATTTTTACCAAGAAACAGACATATTTGATACCAGTATTTTGGTTTCAGAAGGATGATGTTGAAGAGACACAGGTCTGCTTTGAGAGCATATCCTTGAAAAGTCCATTTGCTGTTTGAACATTATTTGTCCCAGTTTGGACAGCACAGAATTCATGCTATGGCTGTCATGGTACACGGGGAACATTTCTTTCTCAGTGATTATTAACTTTCCCCTTCACTCTTGTATTTGCATTTTTATTTTACTCATCTGAAAAACTGATTGGAAGATAGAGACCATGACTGAATATTTTACTGTGTGTGGAAGCACAGGTAAAAGACACAAAGTTTTTTTCCCTTGCAAACTATGAAAATCCACTCTTCCCAATTTTGCAGTCTGCTCCATGAAAAACTATACTGGGTCTGCATTAGTTCTGTCCACTAATATCTGAAAAAGCACCAAATATGTTATTTTACTAGCTTTTCCCCTTTTCAGCTAAGTCTCATTTTTCTATTTCTGCAGTGCTTAACCTTCTACTTGAGCTGGGTGTTTCCCTGTTTACAAACTTCTTCCTTTACGTTTTGTCACATGCTGTTCCAAGAATCCTCTTACTGTTCAATAGCAGAAAGATACTTGAAAGGAAAGGATGTGTCTGGAGCACGTGGAGTACCACAGGCCTGCCCCCCAGCTGTGCCCTTCTGGGGCAGAGACCCCTCTCACTCAGGGTAGAAATACCATGTCGTTGTTCTCCATTTAATGACCTCACATCTTCTTACTTCGTCTCACTGTGAGTTTGTTCTTGTTAAGGGCCTGATCCATCAAGGCACTTAAGCTCATGGTTGTGGGTTGTAAACCCACTAGGGTAAGTACCTTGACTTTTTATAACCCTGTAAAGTGTGTAAAGTGTGTACCTATGGCACTATAAAAGATGGGTTTAAATGATGTCTGTGATAAGAGCTAACCTTTTCTGTTCAGCACTTCTCCTCTGCAACACAAGAAGTTTCTGCAGTTTGTGTTGCATATATTTCAAACAAGGTTGGTTTTGACAAATTGACTGTTTCTTTTTTAGTTCTGTCTTCTTTGCACCTGTCTAAAAGAGCATCTACACCTAATAAATTTTCAAGACATTCTTGTTTATCTGTATTCCTCAAAAAAACTGCTCAGATTCTGTTAGACACCCTGAAAGATTACCTAATGCTTAAAAATTTTCAGTTTAGCTTCTTAAAACACTTAAACCAAATAAGAAAACAGGACTATCATAGCAGGCTTAAATACTTTTCCTGCAGGCACCACCGAGGGTAAATTTTAAGTTAAATCCTGTTCTGAGAACTGAATTTGGCCCAGTGAAGAATTTTAATTTCTGTAAGCACTGAAAATAAAAAGTAATTAAACCTCTGCATATACCTTGTGTACTATAAATACATTAACAAAATAGGCAAAGGAAATCAACTCCTAAATTATTAGCAGTAGTAAAATGCTGAATATTGAAACACAGTTAAATTTATTAATTTATAATATTTATCAGGCTAAAATAGGCCTCTAGGAGCAATTTAGGCATTACAATAATGCAATTGTTCAGTATAGTCAACAGTTAGATACACAGCTGGTTCAGTGCCCACAGGAAGAGAATCAAGCTCGAGTTTTCAGTAAATGGTGTATCTCTAAGTTAGGATGTATAAAGTGTAAGCCTCCAACTCCAAAATGAATTTAGACTATCTGCTTTGGATGTATTTCAGAGAAAATTGGTTAAGTCCAAGGCAAAATTTAAGAAATAGATGTCATATATCAATAGCAGAGACAATTGCAAGTCTTTTAGCCTATGCATTAGATTGTACAGCTGCAAAAGCAAGATTATCAGGTAGGCATTTCAAAGCTGAGCCTTTTGGGGAAGGTTTTTGCTGGGTATTTCCTTATATGAAAAAGTGTTCTCAATTCATCTGCTCTACAAAACAGTTGACATTTCTCACAATCATCACTTAGGTAACAGTAATCTACTAGAGAAATTCCCAAACTGTACTGCAGTCCCAACCTGTTGGGAAATTCAGCGACCTTTCTCAGCTCCCATCTGCAAATACAAGGAGCACACATGGCTGAGGACAGAGCCTGTGTATTGATCCAACATTCTGCTGCTTTTCACATCTCAAAGCTCTTCAACCAGTACTTCTTTTCTGGAGCAGCACTTGAGAGTACGAAGAGGAGTGACCCACTCCTGTTCTACTCAGAGGCCTAATCATCTTTTAGAAGACTTTCAATGTCAATGCAAGGGAAAAGGAGATGGATCAAATATCTTAATAATCTCCTTGGCAAAGCTGTAGCTTGAGATCCTACAAATACCCAGTTTGGGAGGGTTTCCTCCAGAAAAACGGGATCACATGAGAATGAAGGGGACCTCAGGAGGTCTCTAGTGCAAACTTCTCAAAGCAGGATGAGCTCTGAGGTCAGACTACATTACTTAGGGTTGGTTTTGAAACCTCTGTGGATGGAGCCTACACAGGGTCTGGCCAACCTCTCCACTGCTTGACTGTCCTGATGCCGTGTGATTCCAGAGCACTGTAGAGAACAATGCTAGGCAAAAAGTCCAGTTTTCCAAACTGATTCCAAACTACACTAAGGAAAGGCCAGCCCTGCCTGCTCCACAGCCTGTATTTTATTTCCATGGAAGAAGGGGAACATCTGCTCAGACTGAGAATACAACAGTAAACGATGGCTTTCAGTAGAGGCTGTCTCAACACTTAAACAAACTGTATTTCTTGCTGCAAATTAATATTGAGCATTTCTTCTTAACCAGGAGAGACAGAAAGGGTTATTTCCAATCAACTTTCAATTCTAAGGTCACCACTTTAGAGTTGAAGCAAAAAGGTACTGACTTAAGCCTTAATTCAATCTGATCTAAAAAACAGCTGCTTTCAGTGAAGAAATCAGAGCAGTGTCTGGACATGAGCTGAACTCCTGCAGAATCTGATGAGGGGCACCCCATTTCCCAGGTGGAACATGTCTTGTGGATATTTCTCCTGTGTCCATCTCAGGGAAACATTTATAATATAAATGTGCGCTGGTTTTGGATGAGATAAAGTTATTTCAGAGTAGCTGCTATGGGGCTGTGGTTTGAATTTGTGGTGAAAAAGGTGTTGATAATGCAGAGATGTTTTAGTTACTGCTGAGCAGGGCTTACACAAGTGAAGGCCTTTTCTGCTTCTCATCCCACCCCACCCCAGTAGGTTTGGGGGTGCACAAGAAGCTGGGGACATGGCCAGGACAGCTGACCACAACTGACCCAAGGGACATCCCAGACCACTGGTGTCATGCTCATCATGTTTCTTATAAACAACTATTTTAAAGATTTAGTCTTTAAAAAAAATGTTTTTAATTCAAGCTGTATTAACTGATTTTTTTATCTTATGCTGCCTATCAGTCAGCTATCTTTCTACTACAGGTTTATTACTCAGGGCCCAAAGACAGAAAAATTGAATACTAAATGGCATTAAATACTAATTGGTATTAAATTCAATCTACACCGAAAATCTCATAAAATATGTTACTTCCTCATGGAACAGAAACCATTAAATGGACTTCTAATATGTTGTAAGATGTCAATAAGTTATTTACTAATCTAAATACCCATTGAACACAAGACAGACTTGTTTATTTTGAGAGATTTCAGAATTTATTTTTCAACAAGGAATATAATAAAGCCTGAGAAAGACAATCAAGAAATCTGTGAAACCCTGTTTCACTGTTTCCATAGTAACCTCCTTACTAAGACAGTAGCCTTGGTTAGGGACAATCCTAAAAGCAAATATATTGTAAAAATTTCTCATTCATAATGATTTGACTCTCATAGTTCGGCTTTTTGTGTTGCTTTTACAAATATCTTGCCC
This sequence comes from Chaetops frenatus, assembly GCA_013400775.1. NCBI lineage: Eukaryota > Metazoa > Chordata > Aves > Passeriformes > Picathartidae > Chaetops > Chaetops frenatus. Next base: position 224,767 of record VZTR01030790.1, read on the forward strand.
TTCCATTAGTTTCTTTGTTATCTTTAAGAGGCAAAATCTGAAACAAAATGTAGCAACCTGCCCTATTCATTGCTGTCAGCATTTTAAAAGGCGTGTTCCAGGTATAGTACATTCAATTATGATTTCACTACGTTGGCAGGGAAAATAAGGAAAACCAAACTCAAATAGTAAAGGAGTCGACTCGTACATTTGCCCAGAAAATGACCAAAACCTTTTCAAGAATATTAAACCCACAATTTTGCAGAATCCCTTGTCCAGCTCCTGGCTCCTAGCAGATCCACACCTCAGTTTTTGTAAAGGTTGCAGCTAAGAAAACACAGAACCCCTTGATTTGGTTTTGCACAACCATAGAGAGAAGACTGAAAAATTATTATTTGAATGAAAAATTTTCCAAGTTCAGCAAACACCAGAGTCTGGGTTTGAACTATCTACACCTGGCCAGGCAGGGCCGACAGACCCAGCAGTGCCCTCATGGCCCTGACAGACTATGGGTTTTGGGAAAAAAAGCCTTGAACCCTTAAACGAAGGGGGAAAAAGCCTTACCCTTGGAATATTTTGCCACATCTAGAACTAAGAAACATCAGAAAGAATAAATCAATATGGTATTTTTATGGTCATTAATAGAGTCCTGCAGTATCTGAATGCTTTGAGGTAGGTACCAGGCAAACATGGAATGACATAAAGTCCTGGCTTGAATGGGTCACCCAGTTAAAGCCCCATTTCTGCACAAAATGCACATCCTTAACTTCAGTATCCTGAAGCAAGGATGTGACTAAATGCTGTAAGTTAGGTAGGTTTTTTTTTTTCTTCTGAGGAATTCAAAAACGGACAATGTACAAATGTCATTTCACTGGAGACAGGATAGCTAGTAGCTAGTACAATCCTTTTCAAAGTTAATAGTGATTATTTTTCATGTATCTTATTGACTTCTAATAATCTCTGAGGGGATTAATAGCTAAGAAGGTATGTATGTGTTGATGACAGAAAGCAGAATGAAGTGTACTGATTTATTGCAATTCTTCATTAATTTTAAAAGCATTCCACTGTGATGAAGACATCAACCATAGGCTGTGGTATTTTCACACTGCAAAGAAATAGTTAAGAGCAGGAAGACAAAAAAAGAAAGCAAACAATGTTTTAACTTGAATTCAAGCCAGATTTCACATAAACAAGACCCTATTCAAACCTAGTGAAGCAAAACACCTTAGAAATATCCACCACTTTCCCCTCTTTCAAGGTATGGATGAAACGTACCTGCTTATGTGTGCGCTAAAAATCTTACAGTAAGGGAATAGCACACTACTATATTGCATAAAGAGAAGTGTGGAGCTGAACTTCCTGTAAATACTCAAATCTGGATTCTCATTCTCTACTACAATGATACAATTATGTTAATTCTTGTGGAATTAGATTTAAACCATCCTATTATGAGACAGAACAAGAAGTACCTTTTCATATTTTTTCTTCTGTAAAATTCTGGTTTAATTTTTAAATTAAAATTTTAAGTTGAAACTCAAAGAATAAGATCAAGAAATATTGTTAAGTTTTAGTTTATATAATCACTATGCTAAGGTTTCATTTGGAACCTGTATTTAATGAGTTGACAGAAGAGAGTTCCATACTACAGCTGTAGGTTTGGACATAGTACAGAATTAGAACAAAAAACTGACTACTCTTTACCTAGCCTAATGGAGTTAATATCAACTTGTAATTCAAAAGGAAAATTCCTCTTAACTCCAATGGGATCAAGATTTTATCTTGTGTTCCTAATTATTTCCTGGTGACTTTTATCCATGTGAATATTACCAGCAAAAGTCAGGTCATTAACACAAGCAACCCAGCACTGAAAGACACTGAATGCATGTTTGTGTCCCAAATGACACGCGGCCCTGCAGTCTGTGCATGTATGTGTCCCCATGTAATAGAGCTGAAATTCTTCAGAAGCATTATCATCAGTCATCTTTCTCAGAGGAAAATGAGCACAGTATGTCATTATGTCTAGGACTGAATCACAGTTTGGTTACTAATGGGCATTGGGTCAAACTCCAGGAAAAAGAAGTAATACTTGTTTTGGAAGCTTCTCAAAACAGGGGCTTTCTCTTTTGTGGTACGTAGCACACTGTCAGCACTTAGAAATAGAAAGAAATAATTCAAATTCTGATATTCAGTTTTGGCAAAATTATCTGAATACTTCTCTGAAGAGGATTGATTATACATCTGCATCTCTCCTGACTCAAAGCCTTGGTCACTCCTGCCCTCAGCTTTTGGCAGCACATCATCCTCAGTGGGTCTTCTTGCTCCACAGACCTTCCCTCCAAAGTTATGAAGTGGCATTTTCACAATCCTCAAATAAAAATGCTGCCTTCTGCTCATCCAGAACTTTTACTTGCAAAAATGCAATATCTTTATTAAACTCACTATTAAGTTATCTTATTTCCTACAGTTCTCCACAAGGGTCAGAGAGAAAGATTTAGGTGTGTTTGGGTTCTCCAGCTGCATATGATATGACTTCAGCATTGCTGTCTGAATATGCATTTTCAGTTCCTTTCAAACTTTGTCAAGGCATGCATTTTAAGAATATTTGTATTTTTGAACTCTGTTTACTGTCAGGCCTAATAGAAACTCTTATTTCCGTATATGAGTTCAGAAGAGAAACTTTTTCTGACTATTTTTTTGACTCTTATGTCACCCTTAGATGAACAATTACTGTTAGAGTTACATTGTGCCCTACCCATGCAGATATATACTGACTGAGGTTTTTAGAATCATAATAAAACACTTGTAATATAGAGGTACAATCCCAGATTTTATCTACAGGCTGTGCATCAAAATAGACATGAAATTCCTCCCTGTGTCTCATAACGTTCCCTTGGAAAATACTAGATCACAAAAAAGTATTCCCAGTAGAGCCATCTTCCAATTTTTCTGCTGCTGTAGATGCTGTTTCAGTCATTCTGTTGCTGCTGGTTAGTAAGTCATAAAACCTGTCATAAAGCCTGTCATGATAAGTGTATATGTCTTTTCTGCTAAAATAGTTTAGTTATAGTTCCCAGAATAGAAAAATCCAGCACGTGAGACGTTACTACAGAAAGTTGCAATAGATCCTCTTCCAACTCAACTGTGCTCTTCAGAGGCTTCAAAAGAATAAGAGGCACCACAGTCCTAGGCTAGATCTTTTTTCTAGATTTATTGCCTCAGGATGAATCTTTTTTCCTATCTGAGTACACGTGAAATTACTTTGTTATTGATCGTCAGTACTGGTTTTCCATCCCACCTTCCTTTTGGTCCACTTTCTTACAGTTTCAGAGGACCTAGTCACTGGTGGGGAGCAAGAGCCCTTTTCTGGCAACTTTGGCAAATTCTCAATAGATCTGTCTCAATCTGGCAAACCTCAATTCTTCTCTTCTTCCAAGTATTGGTATTTCACAGACTGCTGTCTCTTATAGCAATTTAATATGGTTTTAGGCTTTTGTGTAATCTGCAGATAAGATGTTTCTGTCTGTGCAAGCCTTTAAGAACAGATCAGATAAGGATCTGTTAAAAACTCCACGGATGTTCCTGCTTTGCAGTAGAACTCATCTTGAGTGGACTTATCCTAATTTTCTGGGTTGTAATGGCCTTGAGTAGCTCCCAGCACCAATAACCAGTTTCCTTCCTTCTCACAGATTGCTCCAGCAAGAAAGAAACATTGAATTTCAAGAGCAGACAGTGAGACCATGAACCCTGCCCAATTACCCCTAGGAAACATAGCTCAGACTTGGAGTAACATATAATGAATACTTATAGGAAAATGTACATACTAAACTCAACCAGAGTTAAAAAGAACTGAATACATATTAGTAATGAGCAATTAAGCTCTTTATTGTTGTTGGTTGTAAGTAGGATCATGTTCAAATGAGATGTCAGCATTTGTGATAAATTTTCCATACTTTTTTACTACAAATAGCAAGCTACTATTGCACCTTTTGGATTTTCTTTTTCTGGAAAAATATTTAGATCTAAACAACATTAAATTTTCTTTTGGTTTGAAATGTCTCTACTGAGATTACTTATTGTTTTGGTCAGTCATCACTATGAAGGACCTAGAAATAAAGGAATATAAAGAAACTTTAGAAAGTGGAAAGTATTCAGTGATGATCCTGAAAACAAACTACCTCTAACTTAACAGAAATATGATTCAAATTGGAAAAAAAAAAGAAAGTATGCATTTAGTTCTAGGACAATTAATGTATCTTATTTGGCAGATTGGTTTACTTGAAGAAAGACTTTTGCCTACCTGACATAGCTGCTTTGCAAAGTTAATAATAGACTTTCAGACATATGGACAAACTTTCTAATATGAAGTGTTAATTTTAACAAGGAATTGAGGATTTTTCTAACTTTCATTTCACAAATTTAGGAACCGGAAAATTCTCAAAGTTGTGTTAATATTAGGTTGTAAGATTGTGAGTTGTAGGGCTCAATACTGTGGATATTCAGCAAATGGAAATAAATCTTGCTATTTTCTTGTTTCTATCAACTATTTCTCTCTACTAAACGTACAATGGAACTGAGAAAACAAAGAGGATCTGAATAATAAAACTAAGAACTGTAATTTGCCTGATATTGTATCCGATTATGAAAAGACATGGACTTAACATTAATTCCAGATAATGGATTAAAACCCCCACTTATACAGATTATGATTGCATGATTTTGTTCTAAACTGTGACAGTATTCTGGACAAGAAAATCCTGTCATAAGTGCAATGGAAACCATTCATTCTTGCTCTGTCCTGGCAGATAGCCCATTAGCTTTAAATTAAATAAATATCAGCAGTAATATTAAATAAAATTTAAATGTTGTCATAAAATGTCAAATACCATTTATTTTATGACTGCTACTCAAAATAATGGTTATTGTCTTAACTATGTCAGAGGGAGGTATTTCTCTCTCTGACTTATAATTTTCTATATCAGAAAGAAACTTCTAGTTAATATTAGGGAACAAGTTGTACACTCCAGATCGAGAGCACTGAGCTGGTGTTGTATTTAGCAATCTCTCAGACTTCTGGCAAAATTGTTTTAATTAGCCTTCTCCTAACAGTGTTTAAACAAATCCTATGCTGCCAAGGAAGGAAGAAATGACTTCTCAGTCAGATAGTTTACTTAGTTCTTTTTCTGCATTGCTATAAATCTTGCTGTGGGGACTATTAGTGACTTGACTACTTTTTTTTAAACAATGAACTGTGACCACTTTACCCACTGAAAAGCTCACACATCATTCAAGTATAACTGCCCGGTTTCTGCATGGTTTATTTTCACACCATTGTTGGGTGCTAAAATAGTTTTATACCATTTATAAAGCATAGACATTTTAGCAAACCCATCCAGTATGCCAGAGTAGAAAAACTAGTAGCAGCAATCACATATATGTGCAATATTGCAGGAACATCCATTGGAGCCAGAAATGTTTGCCTAATGCTAACAGATAACTTGGATGCTGAATTAACTCATAGTCATGTCCTAGGAATTCCATGACACATGGATAAGTTCAGAAAATGCCTTAATTTGAACACTTGAAATGACGAACAATACCTTTTCCAAGAGAATTTATGTGGAGACTTGTGGGCCAAAAAAAAAAAAAACNCTCGCTCACCTACAAAGACCCAGCCTAAGGTTTGGCTTTGGCCCTGCACGTTTTCTTGCCAAAAGAATCGTGTGTTTCCTGAGCGCGGCTGAGAGCTCCCGATGTGTGTCTGCAGCCCTGGCAGCCCAGCGCTCCACGCCATTAAGTAAACACGGCATGGCTGCTGGGGCACGCAGCCAAGGCTGAGGCCAGGAGGAGGGGATGAGGCTGGGAGGAAATAAGAGCAAATTCCTCTGAAATGATCTGACAGGAAATGACAGAGTGTCAGCCTTATACAACCACACTGTGCGCGAGAGAGAGAGGGTGGGAGAAGTTCTTCCTAAACACAGAGTGGTGCCAGATCTCAGTAGGTGAGGATGATGAAATAATAAAGCATTTCCCGTGTGTGTTTTTCATTAGCCCTGTTTTGTTTTTCTTCCAAGTGCTGTGGAAACAGAACAGAAGCCCATGTTTCAGCCATGACTGCAATGGTCTCCTCTCATGGGAATAACAGCTGCATAAATAGGAGGGAAGCCCTCAGTGGAATTGCTTCCAACACCTTTCTAATGGAAATAATGATTTGCAAAGCTCAGTTTATACCTTTGCCACGTAATTAGTAGCCAAGATTAAAAACATTGTTCCAACTCCCAGCATCCTTCAAATCTGGCAAGACATTAAATATTCCACTGTGTTCCAAAAAGGTAGCCCATAAGTGATCATTGTAAGGACAGTCTTGGCCAGCTGAGTCAAGTCCTTGAATCAATCAACACTTATTATATGGAAATTAACCAGTTTGATGTCAATTAGTGGAAATTTGTTAGCAGACATAACCTATGAGACACTTTATTTTGAATTCCCAGCTCTCCTCATTGAAGCTGGCTAAGATGGGGCCGAGCACTAAAATCCAGATTTCTTAAGACTCAGAGTGGAATCAATTAAAAAAAAGGTGTGGGGGAAAACTGTCTCAGAATACACAAAACTCTTCTGGTTTCTTAGACCCAATAAGCCCAATGAACATGGATAATGGATTTTTCCTATAAAGAGTCAATTTCTAGTTACAGATTTGGGTGCATGACATTCTATTCTGCATGTGTCAATATTAAGTACAGAAGAAAAAAAATGTTGCTAGACAAATTGCAAAACTTACCCTCATTTCATGCTTCTTTTAAACTAAAATTCTTTTTTCCATCATGTTCTTATAAATTATATTCTCATATTAGGAAAGTAGAAGTTTCCAAATTAAATTTTTTGACTTGATCATTAATTTTCCTCCTAAGAGTAACTAAAAATCAAAATTTTGGCTAGCTGTTCAAACCAGAAGAGATGACAAGCATTGAGGAAACCTTTTAAGGCTTAAGACCTGTCTGGCCTGTGACTACCATGAGCACAACCTTTTGTTTAAAATTAATTAAGTACCATCATGTGACATTTTACCTGTACATAGCAGCATTCAGTGTGACATCCTGCTGCTATACCATTCAAATTAAATATTAAAACTGTGGGTTCAATCTCAAAGCTTTATAGCAATCCTAAAACACACCTAAGAAGTGAATATTGGATCAGTTTTGCTATAATATGGGAAAGTCCTGATGGTTTTGAAGTCAGGGTTTCCACATAGCTTGTGGAAACTCCTCTATAACTCCTACTAACTGACCATGATATATACAGCATGTTACCCTCCCATAAAAATGGGTGTTCCTAAAATAATTGAGCCTGATATTACCATCTAGAGTGTACACCCACTATTTATTATTTACAACAACATTGGCCAACATTACTGCAACATCCATCATTCAAACTTTTACCTAATTTTTGAAACTAAAAATTCTCTCAAGCATTTTAAGTTGCTAGGAATAGTTTTCTGCTTGTTTAATTTATAAATAGTTATTAAATGAGCCATTCAGTGTAGTGCAGTACAATACTTCCACAAGTTGACAATGGAAACACCACTGTCAAACTTTAATGTCTTTCCTTTGATACTGATAGGGGTTCTGTAACCTACATGATCAGTGCAATTTATCATGAGATTCAGGTAGTGACAGCACTTACTTGAAATCAGCCTGATAAAGTTGCAATTATTTCTTGATACTGTTGGCCATCCAAGCTTCTTTAACTTTGCTCATAAGAGGTGCTTCTAAGGCCAGCAGCCTCTTTGGGAAGGGTCGTGTTTATGCTGATCACATGGCTACAGTGCCTTGTAGTATCATGGGGAAAAAAAGATGCTAACATAAAACTGTCTTTCTCTGCTCTTCTTTAAGTCAATTTAAATCTCAACAATAAACATTCTTCACTCTACACATTAAGTAAATTAGTCACGTTATTTTAAAATATGAGCAGATGTTGTTTTTTCTCAACCAAGGAGAGCAGTGCCAGAAATGTTAAAATATTAGGAATGTGCAAAATTTATTACAGGGTGCCTAGAAATTGCTTATTTAGTAATGGGTCTGTACATTGCTGTTGAAACAGATGCATCAATGGTAGTAGGGTAAAATCAATTTATGAAAGAACATATTTCACTTATGATCAGTATGTTTTGCATATAAATTTTAAGTGCATGGCAAAAGAAGTATAGATCTCACTCTAAGGCACTTTCCATCTCTCGAGACAGTGTCACAGATGACAGCTGAGATTCGGTATCTGGATATTTCCTCGACTGTTTAACTTTTTGGAAATTTTGCTATGCACCTTAGTGGATGCAAGACGTTAATTCTCAGATTTTTTTCAACAGCAATAGAAAGTGTACTTTCAGCCTCAGTAGTCTAGGGGCATGTTCCTCTGCCAATATTTACTCTGGAGCTACCAGAGTAGTTACAACAACTGAACTCTTTTAGTTTCCAGAAGCTGTTAACTTGGGCTTGCAGTACTAAAATTAAGACCTGCTGGACTCAAATATTTTGTGTTGCTAGAAAACCTTCTCAGTTCATGTTAAGATGGATAACTATGAAAAAATCAACAAAATGTTCCAAAAGTAAGGATTAACTTTTTAAGAGAAGTCTTTCATAAAACATTTAATTTCTGCTGAAGCAATTAACATAATGAGGTCAAAGACTTCCACTGGCTTTAAAAGGGCCATGATTATGCACATATCACATAGCAACATTCAGTATCTTGCAGTATCACCTTGTTTATGTTGATTATAATCTTAACAATAAATATTATCTAAAAAAATGTATGTATATTTGTAGAAAGCATCTAATTCATTCCTGAGATTATGAAATGGGCCTACTTGCAAACAGGGGACCAAATTATAACAGTATATTTTGAGTTCCTTGGAGGTGTAAGGCAGCTCTTAGGAGAGTTACTGGGCATAAAAATTTATATACAAACTGCAAAGCTGAGGGATAGGAATATTATATTATCAATATTTTCTGTTCCAGTTTCGAACTAGACAAGTACATTAACAGGCCATAAGGGCCTTCAAAACCTGAGTACAGAACTTGGGATCCAAGAGACATTGCTGAGGGCCTCTTCTGCAGTTCTTTGTGTGTAGAAGCTTGACAGTGATGAAGAGAAGTACTGTACTGGGTTTTTTCATTCTGTGGGTTCAAGAAAAATTTGGACAATGCTCTCAGGCACATGGCGTGATTTTTGGTGCAGTCTTGTGCAGGACTAGGAGCTGGACTTGGATTATCCTGGTGAGTTCCTTCCAACTCAGAATATGCTGTGATTCTGTGATACTATTGAGCACCAGCTGAATGAGAACATGCAACACTAAAAACTTGAATCACTTTTGGTTAGAGCATTTTAAATTAGAACATCATTGGACACATTCCATTTAACTGCCTTTTTCCATTTGATCTTCAACTCTTGATTTAGCATTGGACTGATGACTGAAACTCCTTTTAGGTGAACTTAGTGACTAATGCTAGTAAATAACAGCAAACACTTCTGGAAGTGATGCTGTAAACTAGGCTAGCTATATTACTTGTTCCAGTGTCTGTGACTGGTTCCCATCTTAAAGCGCCAGCAGGAAGCCTGACATTTCATAATATTCTGCAGCTTTAAGGAGAAAACCACTTGTGCTGTGAATTGAACCCTGTGGGTGCTGCTGGTGGGGGTAATAAGCCTCTCCATGCAGTAATGTCTGTGTACATTGTATTACAAACTTGCTATTAACTGGGATAAGAAAGAAAATATCTAACATTTTGTATTTTAATTGTGTGCAATGTTTTCCTGAGGATGTAAACAGTATGTCATTGATGGTACATGCACATGATATTAACCTACTCCTGGTGTAATCTGAGTGACACCTCATTACATTTTTTCAAATGAACTGCCATTTCATTACAATCTTTCCACAGGGCAGATGTTTCAGGGTATATCTATTTTGCATTATACGAACACAGACAGCCTCTTAAGGATAAACAGCATCTCTTAAAGATGTATCTTTATGCAAGGAAAGGACAGATGTTCTGAAGAGAGAAAAAGGTCATGTTTTGGGCCCTTAGGATGCAGGCTAGTGACCCTGGGACATCCTTGGGGCTTCTCCCATCCTCATCTCATGTCTGAATTTTTGTCATGCCAGAGCACAGAAGACAGACCACCATAAGTTGAATGTGTCAGTAAAAACAAACATAAACTATATATTTAAAAAAATCCCAATCACATATGCAAGACTTTTTTACATTGAGAAAATGTATGAAGATTTTTGTCATACTCAGTTATCTGCTTTGACAACTGTTTTCATTTGAGTCATTGTCTCAGATAGCCAATACCAACAAAATTTGGTCTGAAAAATGGAATGGATTATATATCCTAAAGCATCTTTTCCTGTCAGTACAATGATTCTTATAATTTTGCACCACAACTATTCTGATATAACTTTGATAAGGCTGCAAAGCCAAGCATGGCAAGAAATACTAGAATAATGGAAGTCTGTATAAAACTATTCAAACCTGTATGCCTCTTACAAAAGCCTTTACTAATGTGACTGTATGCTGCTACGGATAGAAATTACAAGACATTTTTCACAAGTTCCAGGATGAGGTAATAATATACAGGATGAGCAGTGACCACTAAATAAGAAGCTCTTGAATCATTACTTTTTCTCCTATTGCCAGCATATGGTCCTATGAACTTTTTCCTCTGCACTGTTCAGAGCATGTTCTGAAGACAGAAATCCTCATTTTATCAGATGAATGCCTGTGGTCCTCATCAATACAGCACTTACTTTCTGTGAAGAACCTATCTTCCTGCTATCTCTTTGAGATAAACAGGTACTACCTTTAACTCACAGCTGTTGACTTAAGGTAGATTGATAAGACTTGGAGAGCCATAGAATATCCTGAGCTGAAAGGAACCCACAGGAGTCATCAAAATCCAGCTCTGGGCCCTGCACAGGACAGCTCCGAGAATACCAACATTTTTAATAATTGTGAGAGCAAACACTTCTTGAGCTCTGTCAGGCGTGGTGCTGGGATCACTTCCCTGTGGAGCCTGTTCCAGTGGCTGACAGCACTGAAAGGGTGAAGAACCTTTTCCTGATACACAATCTAGGCCTTCACATTCCCTGGGTCCTGTCCCTGAGAAAAGAGATCCATGTCTGCCCCTCTGCTTTACCTCATGAGGAAGTTGTAACCACAAAGACATCTCCCCTCAGTCTCCTCCTCTCCAGGCTGAAAGGCCAAGTGTCCTCAGCTGCTCTTCATACAGCTTCCCCTCCAGACCCTTCACCATCCTTGTGGCTCTGCTTTGGATGCTCTCTAACAGTTTAATATCTTTTCCATAACGTGGTGCCCAAAACTGCCCCCAGCACTCGAGGTGAGGCCGCCCCAGCTTGGAGCAGACAGGGACAATCACACCCCTTGCCCGGCTGGCGATGCTGTGCCTGGTGCACCCCAGGACAGGGCTGGCTCTCCTGGCTGCCAGGGCACTGCTGGCTCATGTTCACCATCCATCAGGACCCCCAGGTGCCTTTCCATGGTGCTGCTCTGCAGCCTCTTACTTCTCCATCTGCCTCTACATCCAGGGTTGCCATGTCCCAGGGATATTAAAATTAGAAGTTTCCAATAAATTTGGTTGCCCATTTTAGATGGTTAATTTGGCAAGAGAGGGAAGAAGTCATTAATATCATGTACTACTTCATGCATTCAGATTTCATCTGCCAGTGACTTTTGCTGTGAGCAATCTTTAGTTCTGAAAGTCACAGCACGTAAGAGTTATTGACCATAAGCAGATTTGCTGCAGAGCAAGATACATGGCATCGCTAAGACCTTGTGTAGTAGAGATGAACCCAAGAAGATCCAGGAAGTTTTTCTTTGCCCAACCTTACTTTAAATTCCTAATTTTTGATTAATGATTTCAGGTATAGCTCTGGTCTGGAGCCCCGGTCTTGGGAGAATTACAGTAGGTGAAGTATCAGCTGTAGCTCACATGCTCCAAACATTTGAGCTGAAGGATGATCAGCTGGATTGAAGATTCAGTATTCATCAGAGCCTACTGGATAGGCAAGAAATAAAATCCCACAAGACTATTTCTTGAATAGTAGCAACAACCCACTGTCAGTTTACCTGCCCCCAGGATGCACCAATTGCCTTAGTAACAACTTCCATTCACAGCTCAATGCACCACACTTTTCATAGGTGAGTCAGTGTCACTCACTTTTTCAGATCCCCAGAGCATTTGGGAGATGGTTTGTAATTCATGCAACAAATTATTAACTAGGCAGCAAGTGAAGGTCATGGACCTCACTACAGGGATCTGGAATTCATCTGTTAGTAGGAAGAAAGAGACCAAAATAGGACTATACCATTCATGTCTTGAGGCATGGTACCATTGGCTTGAGTGCTCGGATAGATTAAAAGGCATCCAGATGCTGCCTACACCCTTAAAGGCCATTACAGCAGTCAAAAATCTGCCTATTGCTACCATTAACCTGAGCACACTGTGTTGCATGGGGTTAGTTATAGCTCTTTGTCTCTTGAGATTTTCTCCTCTGCTCTGGGAACTCACTGCTGCCAAACTCCTCAGGGCTGTGACTCCAACCTGCCACAGCCACAGGCAGGAGGATGGAGAAAAAACTCAGCTTCTTTAAGGTGAAGTGTCAGGACAAACCATGCTGAGTTTTCTTGTCTTTATAAACAAGGTCTTGGGAGGATACACAGACCCTCAGTGTTGGCTGCCTTGTACTCCAAGGAGAACATCATTATTCTTCTGCACTAAAGTACAAGAAAGCTCTGACCAAACAACAAAAGATTTACTGCTTCTTCAATTTGTTTTTAAGTACAGCTTGAAAAAATTTACTAAAGCCCACATACTAACAAAATATTTTATAGAAAAAAATCCTCTTAATGCCTTGGATTTATTAAGTATATGTGTTACGTTAGTCAGAAACAGCATAATAAAGGAACTATGTTTGAGTGCTACATACTACAGTCTTTTTTACCACTTAGCTACAATGGTATTAGTTATTATACCAGCTAATATTAATTACTATCAAGTGAAACTCAATCTCCTGCATTTTATTTTATAGTGACCATTCTTAGATAGGTAGTGCAATTTTTATCTGGACTAGAAACTCAAATATATTTTATGCTTAAAACAGCACAAGTACAACAATAGTCAGTGTACTGAGCAGGGAACAAAATATCCCCACTTACCATCTGATGGTGTAGATGCTTAGACCTAGGGGAAGCAGTGGAGGGTCTGAAAAAACTACACATCATACTGATCTACACTATCTGCACTATCTACTGAGATAAAGCTATGAGGTCTGAATGTTTCAAGGAAGTACAATACATTTTTTCCCCTGGAAATAAAGCAGTAGAGTTTTGACATGGAAAGGAAGAACAGCTTCATAGCTACATATTCCAAGCAAATATTTTGTGTAAAGACATGAAGAACCAGTGAACACAAAATTAAGTAGACAAGTGATGAGAAGACAAGGTAAGGAAGGGAAAACAGGTAGAAACTGTCACAGCAGAATGTTCTTAAGTTCAGTGTATGAGAGACAGGGAAGACCCCTGTAAGGTTCTAAGCATGGTTCGTAGTGCCCTTGAAACAGACCCTGAAAAGCAAAGTGCTGAAACCTTCTCTGCCCTGTAAACCATTCTTATAATCAGAAGCATAAAAATGCTTCATCAGCTTAGAGCTGTCATTTATTCATTTAGTGAAGGTAAGAAGAGGATGCAGAATAGTTCACCTGCACGGTGCCATGTTACTCCAAGCTGGAGAAGCTTCCAAGCTGCTGGTCTACACTAAAAGTGGTTTTTTTCAGATAGTACAAAGCATGCTGACCAATGGCCAGGCTTTACCCTGAACACAAACCTTCCCGTGAAGAGCATTCCTCTCCCCTGAATAAACTCCCCAAGAAACACAAATGTTGAATGCATCCAAAGCCTACATTGCATCCCAGTTGTCCTTTGGTACTTTCTAAATTAGGTAGCAAATACAAATCCTAATTTGCACATAAAAGATCTGTGACAAAAATCATATTTCTTCCATGTAATTGATTTTCTTTTAATCCTGACCTTAATGTATATCATCCTTGCTGAAATGCTTCAAATAGGGTTTGAACAGGATTTAAAAAAAAATGTTAAATAGTGAAAAATGCCATCTTATTTTACTGCTTACTTCAGGATTCAGAGAGATGAAGAACAGTGACAGCATAGCTGCTCACCCATAACCCTGGGACAGCAGGTAAACTGACAGTGTGTAATTACTAAGAGGTGATATTAAGTTAAAACATATAGCCAAAATAGTGCTATTGCATATGCATCCCTTGGTCTTCAAGGCAGTGTTTAAAATAAAAAACCTTCAGTGAGACAGAAAAACTGCTATAGTTATATCATAGCACACTGAGTTGCAAACCTTTTAATGAAAGACATAATTCTTCTGCTGTCTGCATCATACTATATTCTCATGCAAAACACTTTAATGCATAGCGTAAATTATCTAAGACTTTCTTAGTATGTATTACATTTCTTAATCATAGATATTGGGTGTAAAAAAAAGAGAGTTATGTGACATGCTGCAAAACAAATTGCTTGGTGTTAGCATATACTAGCTGGGTCTATATCTGAAAAAATGCATGCATAGAAGAGGAGGATTTTTTTTTTTTAATGTGCAGAAGTTGCTTCTAAGTGCATATGTTATCAATGAAGCAAAAATGACTAATCTGAAATGACGGTGGTCTGATTTTCAGCCAATATCATCAGTTTAAAAGCAAGGGATCTAGATAACAGTCTGGATGATCTATTCTTTCTGAATTTCAGAAAAAGCTTCATGTCTTCTTTTTTCATCCAATTGCATTCAGTTTAGCTATAAATAAGTTTTAAATGAAATTTTTTTTTTCAACAATAAAATGCTTTCGTTTCCAAGTTAGCAGATAGGTTTGTTTTGCTGAAGTCTCATCAGCTGAGCACTGCAGCAGTGTAAATGGTGGACAATATCATCAGCACCTTTTAAGGTGTGAGTTTCTCACAGAGGTTGCTTTTGAGAACAGGATCTGATGAGACATGCTATCTCATTTTCTGTCAAGTTTGAATAAAGGTAAAGCTTATTTACATTATGCTAATGCTGAATATTTCTGAGTACTAAGCAGAGGCTAGCACTTAGCATATTCTATAATATTTATGTAATAAAATTTCATTCAAACAGATGAGAGAGCTACTTTGAATGTAACCTGAAAACCCATGTGTCAAACACCATCAAATACACCAGAATTTGGGAAGGTTAAACTCTTGTGACTTTTGCAAAAATATAAATGTATATTGCAATTGTGAGTACAGAGGAATAGGACACCTTTTAACATGGAATTCTGGGAATAAGTCATATAAATATAAATACTAAGAAACCCATGATCTGGCAGTTCAAAATGGATTGATTGCAATCATCACACCTAATCATTTCAGATATATTGTTCCATATAAGCTCTCAAGTCTCTAAGGACAAAGTTTAATGATGATTTTGTTAGTGTTCTTTGTTGCTAATATACAAATAGTGGTGCACATTCTAAGAGATGCTGATTACCTGAGGGCAGTGTTCTTCAAATCACAATGGCTTTTGAATTATGTTCATAATCCAGTGCAGGATTGGAGGGGAGACGCACACATGACAATGACAATGATACCAAACTGTGCCTTCCATTGTGTTCTATGTCCAATTTCCTTAAGCATGCTGAACTTAATAATATTGTGAACTTTATTACTAAATGCAAAATATTACTGTTGATAAGCAAGCACAGAACTATATGCTATGAATTGTTAACCAAAACATACATGATAAAATGCACATTTATATTGCAAACAAACAAACCCTTCCAATTTTAATTAACATAGACTTTAAAAGTAACTTACACCCTTAGTGAAACATAAAAAGAAGTAATGTTGTAAAATAGACAACATCAAAAGACAGTAACACATTTTCAACAGAACACAAAAGGATCTAAAAAAAATTGCTTGTATATCTTCTGGGGTTTTATTCATACCGTGGATGAAACACTGGCTGATATTTGTGGCGGTTATTCATGACATGTCTGGTTGTGTTATGACCTTCCCTTTTTTATTGGTTTATTTGATGTTTGTGGTATTTTATATAATTGATTTATGCCTCATGATATGTTTGGGAGCTTTCTAGTAATATACAACAGTGATTGTATGTCTGTAGTGATGTTACATATTGCTGTTTGTGAGTTTTCTTGGCCAGGTCACCATTGTAAATAAAACTTGTTCTCAATAGATTTTTATGTGGTTAAAGATTTTGACTACTTGAGTGACTGATTGATGGACCGTAAAGCACTTGCTAGCAGGACAACAGGGTATCATAAAAACCGTGGCATTTGTATTTCTGACTCCAAACCCTGTATAGTTGTCCTGATGTGTGTAGGTGCCCACAGTATTTCATAGCCTTCTTCCTTGGGCTTACAGAAGTGTTGCAGAATTTGGCCTGTTCATAGGTAATTATCCTCTTTATCCATCCCCTGATACTCTAATGAGTCCTTTAGTGAAAGCTCTACTAGAAAGTATATGGGAATCGTCTTTTCCCTGCTCCCTGTCTCTGCCTCTCTTTCTCTCTTTGATTCCTTATTTTCTTCCTTCTTTCCTTGTCTTTCTTGTCATGTTTCTATGACATAAATAACAAATGAGAATGAATATACCAACTACAGTGATAACTTTTCAAAGAGATTATCAAATTCTCCCTAGAATATACAGATTAGAAAAATTATTCAACAACTCTCTTATGTGGGCCATGTTTTGAGTTTCTGCATCTAAACCTATAGAAGGTCCAATTAATTGCACATAAAACCTACTTTGCACTATTCAGACTAGGAAAAGACTGCCAGTTTTTAGTTCATTAGCCCAGAATTAGTGCTAATGAACACCTACAACTTCTATCCAGATGTAGAATAGTTCTGATAACAAATAACATAGATCTGTCCCACTTACACAGCAACCTGCTAGCAGGATCTTTGTTTTAAATTCTCATTAGCATTTCCTGAGTCTGGTTAACAGATATTGGAGGATCTTGGTCCAAACAGGGTTTGATTCTACCTGAAGTCAAGACCCTGGCTTGATATTTCATCTGCAAGTAATGCTCACTGTTGAACATCCACTGCCTCTCTGCCTGAATGAGAGCGCAGATAGAAATTAGTATAACGAATTTTGGCTTTTCAAGGGAAAAGAGGAAAGCAAAGTGAGGGCTCTTATCTGACCAGGCATGATTCTCTTTGTCTTAAGACACCTGATCAAAGCACAAAATCTTAAAAGTGATGCCATTTTACAATAACCACTTTTGTCCATTTCCAGACACCTTGGTTTATGCTAAACTCCATGAAATGATGAAACTTACTGTCAACAAAGATACTGTTGTAGAACTCACTAATTTCTCCCATTCTCCACCCCTTTTTGTTTTGTAACCCCATTCAGTTCACAAAATTAAGTAAGAAGATATAATTTTTCTTCTCAAGCTAGCGTTCTGCTAGCTCAGTATTTTGAATGCGCTTACACAATTGTCAGAAATCAGCAAAGGCAGCACCAGAGAAGGGGACCATGGCTTTCCCTATGGCTCTCTGTGGCAACAATGACTTAGAAAAGTTCAGGCATGACTTCTCATGCACTGCCTGGTCACAAAGGATCCTTGTGTAAAATATAGGAGGAGAAAAGAAACTCAAAACTCATAGACTTTTCGAAACTTGATTTCAGCATTTACATACTGATGGTGAACAGAGAGACAAGTACAGGTTCTTGTCCAATTTCTGTCTCCTACCTTCAGAGACAGCATTTTTAAACTTTTGTATTGAAATAATTTGATAGGGCTTTGCAGAACTAGTATTGCTTCTGATTTTTCTGCCAGAAACAGGAAGTAGCTTGAGCCTAGGATTTCATGGATCCTGACAGATTTGATCAGATTTTATTTTGGTTCTGAAACAGCAAAGCAACAAGAGTGAAGACCAACGGGTTGGATGGCTTCTTGGCATATGTTTAAGGCATAGAGTAATGGTAAGGCACAGAATAACTGAATTAATAACCTTTCTTATTGTTTGTGTGAATTTAGAAGATTATAACCAGCTGGGATTGTGACAGAAGAAACCCCCCAAGGAAATCATCTTTAGAAACTTTGCTTTACATGATCTATCTGATAGTTAACAGGGAAAATGAAATATCTGCAGAAACTTNCTCAAACTCTGATATGAAGCTTTAAACAAAGATAAATCAATTTGTTTCCCATTCATCTTTGGTAAACCTCTTAACTACTCATGCAGGTGCTGACAATTTCCATTGTGGCACACAGAAGCTTCCCCCTTCCTTCATAATAAATGCAAGACTCCAGCCAGAGCTTGCATTTTTTTTTTCTCAACAATATGATGTGCAAAATGTTGACAGATCTACCTTCACACACTTTTCCATGCTTAACTCTGAAAACGTGCTCTCTTTGCCTGCAGTGTAGGAAAAGACTATTTCTGATGCTGTGGAGCATAAGCATGACAGGAGATGGTCCCTGCAAAAGCAGGAGCTGGGCTAAGTTACTTTTGTTAATGTCTGCTTTCCCCTTCACAAATAAAATTATGTTTATGTTTGCCTCTAAAAAAGTGTTCTTGAAAGCAGCATTCCAGCACCTATGAATGGCAGTAGGAAGGTGAGCTGGCAAGAATGATTGAACAATACAAGTGTGCTTTAGCATTTGATAACCTGAGTTAGCTAAACTGGCATGTTTAGGAACAACACCCTGCAAGTAGTACTTCTCTACATACAGCCTTATAGAGTCACAGCACAGGACAATTCTAACTAGTAAATATGCTGGCACAAGCTCAGAAGAACCTCCTTCTGAAAGGACTCATGTAATTTATACCTTTGGCATGCTTGCAAGCAGAAAAAAAGTGAAAGACTCAAAACCACCCCATCTTTGATCTGAAGTACGTGTATTTTAAGAGTAAACAAGTGAACATAAAAACCTGGCCAGACCAGATCAATTATTCTACAGGCTCAGAATTCTGCTTTTACCAGTGGCCTGGGTTAGGTGCTTCAAAGAAAACAGCTGGCTAATTATGCAATACCCTACATGGCAAAAAGGGCTGAGATGACTCTTTCTTATCCCTGTGATCAGCTAAGACCCTTGAGTATGAATTTGATGGCCCCTCCTAGTACGTAAAATTACAAATTATATTATTGGTCATAAAATTAAGAAGTCCTTTGAAAAATCCCATTACAATATTTAACTTTTTGACCTCTATAGCTTGAAAAATATTCACACTGTGAAAAAAACCATTTTTTACTTATTTTTTAACTAATACAGTAAGTTTCTTAAAGTCATAACAGCTAATGATGGAAATACATTCTATGCACTGCCTATAAATTATACTCCTAAGTTCCTGATGTCTTGAAGTCTTGAAAAATATCTGGCATTATTCAAAAAAGTTACATAAACAAGCTACTTAGTTATGTAAGTACTACAGCAAAGCTGAAGTGAGTTTGTTGGGACAAACCATCAGTCAATAGGTTTTGATCAAATTCATGTTAGCTTACTTTTAAAATGGGGTTACTCCCACAAGACAAATTTCTTTTCCTTTTTGCCCTTTATTTCTGTGCTTGTGCTTTAGGCATCTAAAGCAGCCTCTCTCTCCCAGCTCTGCTAAGCTGCTGTGCCTACACACCACCTGACCCTTCAGTACCTGGGTATGCTTCTTACCAAGTCTATCTACAATAACAACTGTGCAAACACCAGCAGTGATTTTGGAATACAAATAAATGCCCATTGAATACTGCAGTGAGACAGTCAAACCACATTAGGTTTTTTTTTCCCTAAGCCTTAACCCTTTGAATCACAACACTTTCCTGAAAATTGTTTAATAAACTTCTTTTACCAGAATAGAAAACATGAGGAAAGAAGGAATAACACATCTTTAATTAGAAAAATTCAAATCAGCTCTTAATTTAATTCACCATACCGGCAGCCATGATTAGGTCTGCATCATGATATATCTCCAATACTATCAATTTTCATAAATGCAAACTTTCCTGAATATGGTTCTGATGTATCCTGACATTTTAAAATATGTCCTATTGTCCTTTCCTGTGCAGCAGACCAAGCACAGAGTGTTCAGTCCTATATCACTGTCACAGTGGTATTAGACCAGATGGCTGCTTCCTTGCAGAATCAAGAATCAGAGATAATTTATGCTGTTCACTGTTATTAGAATGTAAAAATATAAAGAGTTTGCAGCATGCATACATGAAAAGCTGCTCAGATCCATCAGTGACATCCTGGTGCAAAGCATTTACCCCATTACTGCACTCTTAAAGGCAAAGTCTTTGGGGAAGCTATGGACTTCTGCAGAGCCCATTGAATGTTCTGCATAGGATACAACACAGGTTACAGTGCTGCTTTGGTGGGGAAAGAATATTCTGAGTTGGGAAAAATGTCCAAGAGCTGCCTTCTTTCTTCTTTCTTGTAAAATAATTCCACCACATGACTGTTTCCATTAATAAGAGACAGTTATTTTTATTCCATGAAGAATGAACTTTAAAAATGGAAGCTTTCTTCATTTAGTCTGTTAATCAGTACAGAAGAATAGTTCTCAGTAAGACCTCATACCAAAGGGAATGAGAGTTACAGAAATTCACTCCTGTGCCAGTGAGGGGAACAGGTTTTCCTTATCAGGGCATCATTGCAACCTGTATCTCTGCTCTAAATGTACGTATGCATGCACCACAGTGTGTCAAAATACGGAAGAAAAAGGGTGTCAGCCTGCCCATTTATTGAGTCTTAGCTCATCATAGGTAAGAATCTTGTTTATATTTCAAACAGCTGAAACATTTGATAAAGTTATATTATTAATGCAGCTAATTCACTTGGAGGAACTTCTCAACCTATTCAGGAATTAAAATGTCTCAGTTTCCTAAAAGAAGGGAGAGAAATTAAGAAGGAGAGAACTTGGTAAGCTTGCCCAAGTTGCTGCAATAAGTTGTATCAAAACAGAAGTAAAAAGGATGTAAGGACAACCAAATGTCAAACAATGGCAATAATTTGTTGCTTTATCATTCCATCTCAGGAAGTTTAGCACAGTACTGCCTATGAACGATGTCACAGTTCTAGCCAGATTAAGGACAAACACTTTCATCAGTATTTAGGAACACAGGAGGAGAAATTTTAGTGGCATTCACAGAAATTACACACTATTTGTGATTTTGGGAAAAGTCTATCATTGAGAGAATTATTTGGTTCACCTTAAATTAATCTTTAAAGTATACTAAGGAACATTACTAGGGACAGATTTGCTTTCAGCTCTCCGTGACTGTGAGCGTATAATTTGTATTTATGGCATACAATGGAAGGATTGTGACTTTGAATGACTGACTAACACCTTATGAAAGTCATTACTTTCGTATCAAGAACAATATTTGTAACATAATGTATTCTTAAACTGATCAGGACAGCAGGAAGCAGCTAAGTGGATCACTTATCTTTATTTTGCAATTTAACCTATGTTATGACAGAGAAGAAAAAAAATAGATAGTTTATAATTTTCTGTCACTGTTGCATATTTGGGGGTAAGATTGTAACTACTTGGTATAACTGAAGAGTAAGGAGATTTGGCTACATATAAAACAGAACAAGAAAGGTTACTTTAGAATACAATGAATTATTAGCTGAGTATTAGAACAAGATCACAAACATTTCTTGCATTTTTGTTTCCTGACCAGTGTTGTAGATGATGGAATTTTACCTCTGTAAAAATCCTAGCACTAGTTTTATTAAAATAAAGTCTATCAGAATAGAAGATAGTTGTTATGCAGAAGCAGTAACTCACATAATATGAGATGGCATTTCTTTCCAGCTCTTGCTGCTCCGCTGGTTCTAATAGCAACCTGGAGCTCAATTTCCTCCTCAAGAACATTGCATTTCATGTGGAATGTCAATTATTAAAATGCAGTGTCCCGTGTCTTACTTTTCACTAGATGAATTCATTTGCAAATTTGCTAATTTATGTAAATGATCCTTAACCTGTAACTGCCTGGCATGTATTTCTGAGTGCCTCTTTTCAATTCAGAAATACATACAAAGACTACCAACAGCCCATTAATTACTTTGTGTCACTGTTCCAAACCCCACAGATTTAATTTCAGAGTAACCCAGAAAAAGTATCTGATGCTTCTTTCTATTTTGCATTTCCAATACCATTAGACCACTCAAAACAGGTTACTGATCTTCAAAAGAGCATCTCTAGTCATTATCATTGGGGATAAGTATAGTTTTAGTACAATGTTTTTGTGAGAAGGTATGACTTGAAATTCCTTGAATTTTTAATTTGATTTTCAGCTTTCAATTTTTCTCAGGAGGTCATTGTTACTTACAAGGGGCCAATCACAATTCCTAAGATCATTCCTAAATTTCAAATTTTTTGCACCTAAGTCTCTCCTCTGCATTTCGGAAGTTAAAAGGCAGACGGAGAATTTCCTTCAGGGAGTCAGTGGTTCAGCTGCAACTCTGATCCGTGCATGGACGCCATTCTAGATTGGGCACTTCATTTCTGGTTCCACCATGAGCACAATCTCTGTGCACCCATAAGTGTTTGTTTCACTCTCCAAATGACCTCAGGGAACTCAAACTCTTCCTGTCTGTCTGCAGCTCTTATGAAAAAAGGGATATTCAGAAAAACCCAGCTGAAGACACTAATTTTTTCCTGACTTACCTCTGCTGCCCACCCAGACCTCTCCAATGTTCTCAGGAACCAACAACAGTTTAGAACCTGTCAATGAACCTGGTCCCAGTTGGGGATTTTAACAAAACCTAAAATGAGGCAATTTCCCTCCATGCTGTTACCGTTCCTTAACTTCCCGCAGTCCAAATAACAGGATCCAGATTCCCTGTGGTGTAATTGCAGTCACAACTCCATTGATTTCAGTGACCTGTGAATGGCCCAAGGAGTATGGCCCAAGGCCTCCTCTTGACAAACCAGCTAGAGCTTGCTTTCTCTTGGCTGTTATCTGATTTCCATGTCCTTGTTTTAGATGTCTGCCACACGGGTAGGTGAACAAAGCTCTGTTTCAGAGCCAGCTACAGAGATCATTCCCAGCCAGCACGGACGTCCCACGAGCAGGACTCGGCTCTGAGCCTGAGCTGCAGGGCACAAGTCCCTCACAGTGCTCCTGCCCGCCTGGCCACCCCTGCCTGGGGCCCTTGCAGGACACTGTTGCTCTCTTTAACTGGGGTTTGTTTCCCCAGGGTGTAAGGGAGGGAGGGAGGGATGAGGTGCCTCCAGCGGACAGGCCAACACGCTGTCACGCCAACCCCAGCTTGTTTTTCCGGAGCTGGAGCGCTCTTGTGTCTCAGTGTTTAGACTGGCTTTAGAAAGCGCAAAGCCAAGAAATGTTTGGCTGCTTTATCCCTGTTTCAGCATTCAGATTGCTAAGAGCAAATCTCAAATGGCCACTTGCTGTGTGTGTTCTGCACACATTTTACCACAAAATCGGCATCTCCAGTATCAGCCTCTCACAGTACCCTGAGGTCTTGGATATTTGATTTCATTTCTGCTGGAACAGCAGCAGGGAAGATTAGCTAACACGGTTGTAATTTTGAAATTAAAGAGTCTTTCCCTGTATTTTGTTGCTGTTACCTGTAAAAATTTCTACATCTAATACTCAAAGTAGCCTTTAATCTGCTGCTTAGTTTTCTCTACAAAGGATATACTTTACAGGATAATGTCTCTTTAAATCTACCCTGAAGATATTCCTCCTGGCCCAGAAGATGCCAAAATGACTTGATGATTTATATATGTGGAGCTTGGCAGACCATAGTCCAGATTGTGGCTGAGGTTGAATTTTATGAGCATCCCCCCTAGTGAGTATATTTAAAAATTAAAAAAAAAAAAAGAAAAAAAAGAAAAAGAGGTCTTCACAGATCTTGGCATAAGAACCAAGAAAATATTATCCGGAAGAAAAATGGCTAGGAAGTGAGTTTTACGACAGAATATAAATATTAATTTGTTAATAATATTTTGTGTTTAGAGTATTAGAATTTTCTCTTCATCTTCAAAAAACTAGAAAGGTAAAGTAGGCCTGTCTCATCTCAGCAGAAGCTAATGTTTGGTCTGTAATTTTTTTTTAGCCATATACCACTTGGCATTTTGTACTGGGGACTGGCTTTTTTTTGCACAGAAAGATGGATGTCTCATTGTCATTCCAGACCATAGAAGCAGCATGTTGGTGCAATGATGTAAGAAAGCAATTTTCTGCCCTATTTTATTGATTTATAGTATTTTAGTAAAGTGATAAAAACTTAATGCTAGGGATAAAAAGGAGTCTCATCTGATGTAGAGGCAGTAGAAGAGAATAGAGAATGAGGAAGATCTGGGATTAATACATATTTGCCATGTTTTCTCAGGCCTCTCCTGTACTAGATCATTAACTAAGTTATAAAAACCGTGTCTAAACTTTTGGACTAAGATATTTTCTAGGCATTGATCCCTTCTTTCAAGGCACCGGTTGGTGCAGATTCTGGCTTCTTGAAGCATACATGTGAGCAAGCACAGCAAAATTCTAAAGGCCACAGCAGCAAGGACAACTGTCAATAGTCCTGACTCTTTTGGGCTGGGAGCCTCAGTGCTGGGGAAACAGGTTTGGGGGCACTTTTACATAGTGGGAATCAGCAAAAAGCAAAAATGTGACTCCATAGCATTCAATCTGCTTCACAGCAGTTCCTTGGGCATCCAGGCCAAGGGGTGTTACAAAACTCTGGGCTAAATTCACATTTTGTCTTGCTGCAGGGGAACTCCTGAAGTGGACAAGCCCTGAGGCAGAAACTCCTATATTCTTAGTAATAAATATATAGAAACTCCTATATTCTTAGGTAAAGCTCCTCTTGGGATACTCTCTCATCCTTGTGGCTCAGCATAGGGGCTCCTGTTACACCCATGCAAGGACCACAGCTCTGATGCCCTGTCTCCTTTCCCAGTGCCAGGAAATCAGGTCCCTCAAGTCCAGATCCATAAAAACTGAGCTTGTACCAAATTATAGTCAGGCCAAATTGTGCTGGAAATCAATTCAGCTGAAAACTATATTACACACTGTTCTAGGATCTTGTATACAAGTGAGTATATGTGGGATGTCAGTAAATGGAAGCTGGAGCATGCCAGGAAGCAGCATTTTCATTCACAGTGGCATCCCCCACTCTTCTCCAAACAATACAGGGAATACTCCTGAGGCCCCCTAAAAGGTAGCTCAAAGAAAATTCAAACACATTCAGGACATTCTTTATGCTGTTCATAAATCAAGGTCAACAGGAAAATATTAACAGTGGCTACCCCATATATTTTCAGTTTGTTTGGGGCTTTTTTAGTTGTGTTGGAGAACTCCTCACATTGCCAATGTAATGGGAGAAGGGTATTTTACACCCAAGCACCAAACTAACCTTCTGGAGTCAGATCTATTTTAATTCACTAAGTGAATTAAATTTACTTGCCCTTGGAAAGAGCCTGGGTAAGCTTTATATACCATGGGTATTTTCAGGACTGTGATTCCCATGTGAAAAAAAGGAAATACCAATATGAGAGCCTAGTGCAGCCCCATGATACACTATGAAAGCTCCTACGAGGAAAATGCTTGATAGATCTTAGTCCTGCTTGGAAACCCTAAGCTGATCCACCAAAAGCACTGATTCACTGCTGACCAAAGTTATTTCTAAAGGCTATACTTGGAGTAGTGAAAGTATGTATTTATTGCTAAAAAATTTCAGAGGATTGAATTTTGAGGTCAAAACTTTGAGGCCCAAAAGGCACTGCACAGAATACACACAGCTGGTAATACTGCTAGGCATGCAGATTTAAAAGCCAGAAGAAAACAGTAATTGTCATATTTGATTTCACAGAATAAACTGCCTGAGCCTTTACCTTTGGAGAACTGCACTTTGTAAATCTAGACACTGACACCAGGGTGAGAAACAATGGAAACAAAATGAGTGTTAATTTAACTTCAGTCTCAACACTTTATATCATAATTTCACTGTTATGAAACCAATCCTTGTACTTGACTCAATTTTGTGTCTTTTAATGACCTGTCAAAAAACTCAGTCAGGGCTTATTGTATTTATATTTTTAATTAGTTTAGTAAGGAGATGGACTGCTTATATTTGATTTTTTTAATTAACTGTGAAATTTTCTGCAGAAGGATGATACTGTGCACATTGATAGTGTGTTTCTTTATGTTGTTTGCTGTGTGATATATTGGAGACAGAAGTATCAGTGGAAAGGCACACCTAATAGTGCTTCACAGGTTGCTGGAGCACTGATGGGAGCTGGTTATGTATTATGTAATTTATTCTTTGTATTCTAGCATGCAACTCAGGCTGCTACTAAAGAAAATCATGTCAGGTCAGGTTTTTTTTTACACTGTGGATGTGTAGACTTTATTGCTTATGCAAAAAGTCACATCTTGTCATCTTTGGTGACTTGGATTCCCTGGCCACAGAATAAATACTTCACTGACCTTGGGTTATGGCTGATTTTTGATTGCTATTGAGATGCCTTAGCCACAGCCTTCTTCAAATCCTGCTCAAGATCTTTCACTGTTTCACCAAACTTGTATCTGTCTTGTTCAAAATTCGTAACTTATAAGAGTTGTAGTGAATTCAGGACACCTGATTCATTTCAGAAGTCCCTACACAGCAACAGGGTGTGAGTGAAGTCTATTGAATGTGATAGTAAGCTCAATTTCGATGAGGAAAAAATGGAGGAGTGGCTGTTCATATAGGCAAATGTAACCTTTGTCCCTCTAATCAGTTTTCTACTGATAACATAGAAAATAAGAGTTGCATATAGAAAGCAATGCATAGCTCTGGCAAGCCTGGATCCAAATACCCTGCTGAGGCACCATCCATGTTCTAACTTGCACTTGCTGCAAGAAGGGAGTAAGAGAAAAATTATCAAGCACCTTTGATTTGCACAGGTGACCTGGAATGATTACACAGGTACCAAACAATAGCATGAGAAAATTAACACAATTTACTCTGTAATCACCATTGCTCCCAGCGAAGTTACTCTGTGGATCACTATGTAATAGCAAGCACTATTTCACAGTAACTATCAGGACTCAAGTCAACAGAGTATGCTGCACAAACAGAGCAAATTAAAAGTTAAAGAGGTCTAAGTGTTCCAAGGAGTGACATGAGTTTTATTAGATTGATGATTTTCAGGTTCTTATTAATAACCTCAGAGGTTTGGAGAAGAGCTACAACACTGCTAGAGGAGCTAAGGAAGAAGCTCTCAAGTCTATCCAAGGAGCTCCGAAGCACAGAGCCATTGGCTCTCATGGGTACATCTGTAACCCTTTTACCAGTCCTGCTGCATGAGGCAATGCAGAAAGCAGAGCGTTTTTCTGTTCCCTCAGAGCAAGCACTCAAATTTGTTTTGGACTGGAGGCAGATTTTTAAGCCCTTGTCTTGTGCAGCGAGCACAACCAGCTTCAGATCTGCAAAGTAACAGACCTTGTACTCAGCTGATAAACGCACTGACTCGTGCTCCAGGCACCAAGGACGGGAACACAACGTGCCAAAGAAAATGAGAGAGATTACTCAGTCATTCAAGCACAGACCATGGACAACTTGCAGTCCTGCACACTGAGGTGCATTTCCAAACACTCTTGGACAAAGAAACCATTAAAAATACAGGAGAATAAGGACTAAAAATAGGAGATATAAGAAATAAGGAGAAATTTTATTTCTATCCATATAGTTCCTTATGAATATGTAATTTTTATCTGCACTTTACTCAATCAAATGTTTCTAAGACATTCTGGTCTCAAAGATGCCTTCTAAAAAATATGTTGCTCTAAAAGATATTGCCCTATAGTTAATGTAACAGAGAAAAATATTTTGATTAATGCCTTCCTATTAGTGTACAGACAAACTAGATTGTGTTCTGGGATTATGGGCTGAGTTGGTAGTACAAAAGAAAAATCATGCTCAAAACTGGAGTAACAGTAATTTTGGTTCATGGGGGACATTGCTAGAGACAGCTGAGAGACAAAATTATGCACTGGAGTTCTCTAAATAATTACTAACATCTAATTGTTAATATATATTAAAATTTTAAATTAATCTATTATCATACTCCTATTTGTGTTTAATTTCAGCACTGAAGTAGTGGCACGTGTGTTTGTTAAAACATTCACAGAAATAACCCACACTGAGAAACTGAACTTTGAGTTTCAGATACTGATCATTCAGGACTATCTGCTCACAGTCTGTGGGGCAGGAAGTTACTGAAGTAATTTGACAAAATTTCACTTAGCAATTAAATTTGTGAAAATCTCAAGACAATTGGCAACAACTTGCAAGCTGCAAAATATGGCAGTTTAACAAAAGAAATATATAGATAATATTTTTGGGGCTGTTTGACTACAACAGGAATGGACCCAACGAAATGACCCAAGGGGTCCCTGAGTATCAAATGTCTTGATCATCCTGAATTATGGGCTCTGTTTCGTATGCAACAGCACACAAAGCTGTATTTTAAAATGCTTCTCTTAATCTTCTGCAAGGGAAGCATCTGCCAGAGCATCTAAAACAAATGGTTCTAAATCTTGCCTGATTAGACTCAACCACACTTACAACCTACCTCCCCCTACGTTCGTCTCTGACTGTTTAAATCTGTATACATTATTCTCATTGCTGGAAAGATGCAGTAATGTTTCATGATGCTCTTTCTACTCTAATGCTGCATATCAGTTGCTTTCTTTGGGCCCCAGCTCTTACCTACATCTGTGCTTACTGAAGTGAGACTTTAATTTGCTACACCACGCCAAGGTATTAATAGACAATTATTTATTGCAAATCTGAACCATTTATACTGTTTACTGGCTGACACAATGTAAAATTTTGATCCAAATGTTAATGTGTCCATGACATTGCATAATTCTATTCCACAGCAAGGTTTATTTCTTTCCTCAATGAATCGAACTTGCAATATGAGGAAATAGAGTTTTTAATGGATGAATGATTTACAGTCTCAGACTTATAAGACTGCTTACTTATACAAATAAGAGAAAATGTCTAATTAAAATAGGACAGCAAATGAAAAAAATTTAGGATTTTACTTGAGGCAAAACTGAGGAAGAAAAAAAAGGAAACAAGTTGCAAAGTACTGAAATGAATAAATCTTATGCTAGTCATTTGAAGGCAATTGTAGTTTTAAGCAGGCATCTTTGAGATCAGAAAGTCTTATAAACATTCAGTAAAGTAGAGCACAGATAAAATTACCTATTCATAAAGAACCATATGGATAGAAAAGCACTTCAAAGTCTCCAAATGAATAGTGAAATTACCTTTACAAATATTTCCTGCAATTGGGTAAAAACCCCAAAATGAGAAAAAAAGCTTTATAGATAGGCAAACTTCATCATACAGAAGATGTAATTTCAAGTGTTTATCTGCTCAAGTTTAGATATCATGCTTTTAATGCCTTCTAGCCATGGAACCTTCTTTAACAGATAAGTGTAGAAATCTTCAAAATATAGATGTTTGAATTAAAGTAATATTTTTCTAGAGCTCACTCTTCTTGACTTTTCCTACTGAACTGCGGTATTAAGTGTCCTGGTTTAGGGTTTAGCCTTTTCTCCTTGTTATGATAAAGGGTTATAAGGCAGTTCTAATTAAATCTCTACTATATTCAAGTAATAATACTCAGAACCTGTGGTCAACTCAGTTTACAAAAGACATTTGAAGTCTTTGTAATATTTCAGCTTATATGGACAAGATTACACTGGAATGAGCTCTACCAGATAGAATGAGCCTCACTCAGTACCAGAACACCTGGAAAATGCCCTACTAAAGATTTCATCTGGGGAACAGCAGAACAGCTCCATTCCCCAAACAAATTTGTTTTCTTTTTTTTTTGCTTTTGTTTGGTGGTGTGTGTGGTTGTTTTGTTTGTTTGTTTGTTTGTTTGGTGGGTTTTGTTTGTTTGTTTTGTCTGATTGCTTTTGTTTTGTTTTTTCAGATTTGTCAGGCCCATAAAGGGTCCCTGATATCATTTCAGGATATCAGAAGGATGAATAATGACACTAGATGAGTTTTGGGTTTCTTATGTTGGCTGACAAGCTGTGACTCCAGGGAAGCGATGGTAACAGCTGAGAGGTAGGGAGATGCATTTCTATACATTACAGCAGAATAAAATGAGCCAGTGTGTCTTTTCCCACTGCATAAAGGAAAATGGATACACTGTAGAGTTCTGAAATCCATGAAATAAGTGGAAATAGGATCACACCTGTACATCACAAGGAAGTGTTGAAACATTTTTTTTTTTCAGGAATGTTGATAGTGATTTCTTTTGCACCTATAGTATAAAAATCAGACTGAAGTGGAAAACCTGCTAAATTATTTCCTTTCCCATTACTAATTTATAGAAGAAGATAATTTATAGTTGTGATTCCATGTCTGAACGGCCTCATCAACATAAGCATTGCTTGTGGTGTTTTTAAAAAGCTGAGCACCCAGGCAAGGTATGGCAGCGGCAGTGAGGCTGTTCACACACCAGTTGCTTCTTTGAAGTTCTTTAGAAAACAAATATAAGAACAGTTATTTTGAGGCCCATTATAGTAGTTTGTGAAATATGAAACAGGAACTAATATGCAGGCAGTGACTGCAGTGGCAAAGATAATGCCACTGTGAGGCTGAAAGAAATGAAGAATAAGAAGGATTTTGTTTACCATCCCTCCCTCCAAGTACAACAGAGCTGTCCCAAACAGCCCCTGTTCCTGCTGTGAATTAGACAACTTTTTCTTTTTGTTTAACATGCATTCACATTGAGATGTCTTTTTGAGCTACCAGGATACATGCCGTTGATGGATATTAATGACAGGATGTAATTTTTACTATTATTGTTCTGTAATATAGAATATGTCTAACTGCATTTTGTTTATTATTCATAATACACAATGAGATAAGACACCAGAATGGCTCTTTTGGAGGCCTCACATGCTAGGCTGCAAATGCATATTAACAATAGTACACATTTATGTGTTATGGTTTCATAAAATCCATTTGCATAATATGAAATCATAATCCCAAATGTACAATAAAAACCCTATGAAAAATAGTTACTTCTCATATACTACACAATGGTTGATTTTAATCTTCACTGTCTCAGATGTGGAACTACTTATTAGGGATTTTATATCATGGGAAAAATGCCTAGCCCATCCTACAGAATTAAGTTGAGCAAAATGAACCAATCAAACAAGAACCTTTCGTAAAATGGAAACGATGGTTTGGTAGTAATTTGCATTCACATTTCATTTAATATACTTCCAGGCTGAGATGTTACTTTCAGTATCATACCAGAGACTGAAATAAACAGGCAATGCTGGCAGGTATGGCTGCACATCACTCCAGGGGCCTATGAATGCAAAAATGTGCAGTGGGAGCAGAGCAGAAATTAGCTCAGAGCAGAAGTCACTGGCACCAGGAAACCAGCTCAGAGGGAACCTTAGCAGGAATGTGATGCTTTCAAATTCCACTGTCCAATGAATCTCAGGACAGTTTCCTCCTAGTTTGATTGCAGAGATGGGTAAGTCTGTTTCAGTGTTCCTTCCACTTAACTGCAGCCACTTGTAGGAAAAGATTGAGTATCTGGACATAATTCCCAGTGTCATAACTACAGCTGTATGTATGCCACAGCTACAACTTCCATGAGGGGAAACAATGATTTCTACTTTTCGTCTTTAGAAAGAATCATGGTATTTTTCACTTTGACTGGCTACTGTGCCATTTATTTAGACAATATGACTTTGAGCTGCTTTTTGTTACATATACATTATCAAATGATTAATGGCTAATTAGCATTTTGCTAATGGAAAATAAATGTAGATATGAGTGTGTGCAATTATGTTTCCCCTTTTCAAATTATCATATTTGCATTTTTATCAATAAAAATCAATGAATTTTCTTTTTGCTAAGCCAACTAAACAGTCTTAATTATATTTAAGGTTCCAGTCCTTCAACAGATATTGTCTGGTACCCTGCTGCACCCACACCTGTCTATCCCACCTTGCCAAGTTCTCTCCCCTTCCTTAAAGCATCATTTCTTGGTATATAGAAAATCTCAGTACTCAGTTATCTACCAGAATTTCTGAGCTCTGACTCCTCTAAGGTCTGTGGTGACTTGTTGAGACACTTGGCTCTTCATAGATTAATGTATTTGGAATTATTGAGATGAACTGCTTGATGGGGTGGGTGGGAGAAATGACTAAGTTTGTCACTAACATTTTTACAGAACAAGCAGCTTGAAAGCTAAAAGAGACTGAGGTTTCCAGGAAAATAAATATACAGGCTTTTNCTGATTTACAAACCACCAGAAAAAACGTACCTTGGCTGTGAAGAATCACAGCTTGTCTAGTCACAATCTAGTACTCTCAATTTCAGCTGAGACTGAAAACAGAAAAATAAACGCTTCCTACAACAATGTATGATAAAGAGAGTTATTATTTCCATTCACCTGTCCTTTATATCAACACAGACAGCTAATCCAGGTGAATCTACCTACATCTGTCATTGCCAGTGAACTAAAACCATAGAGAAGTCACACTGAGAAACATAACTCCACCTTTTTTAAGCTTCATTATGTTATAATTTATTTATCTGGAAAGCGGGATTTTCAGACATGACTATTAGTGCAATGCTGTGGCTACTAGTAATCAGTGGCTCGAGAAAGTCAAGAGAAAGGGGAGAATGCATTTAACAGTGATTTTTTAAATAATGGTGTGTTTGTGCTGCTCATCAGAGATGAGCCAAACAATTTTCTGAGGCAGTCCACTGTCATCTCCTTGTCATATACAGCAGACTATAAAAGGAGAGCCATGTCCAGCACTAGAAATAGCACCTGAGTAACTCAAATATTTGTCTAAAATTACTTTCAAATCTCACCTCCCTTCAA
Organism: Chaetops frenatus; assembly: GCA_013400775.1. Lineage (NCBI taxonomy): Eukaryota > Metazoa > Chordata > Aves > Passeriformes > Picathartidae > Chaetops > Chaetops frenatus. Next base: position 257,735 of record VZTR01030790.1, read on the forward strand.
CTTCTTTCATCTGTTGCCTTTCTTGAGGATGGATCAAAACTGACACTGGCCCAGGAGCCTTCAGTCACACGAATGTTTCATCCAGGTTTTCACAGCTGAAAAGAGTGACCCGTGAACTGAGTGGTACCAATGAAATGGCATCAGAAAGCCTGGAACCATACTTGAACATTTCTGCTTTTCACAAGATGGGAAACTTTGCCATTGCCCAGGGTGAGAAAGGACAGATGCCACCCCTTGCAGTAATTATTGGAGAATCTACACTGCCTGAGCTCCATCTAGAAGCATTGTCTAACATAACTATTGCTCCCAAGTGGCACTTACACATATTTCTTCAAAGGATAATATCTTATCCAACTATTGCTCCAAAGAGGAGACAGAGCTTTAAAGATGGAGGGAGGGAGGAAGTTGTTTTGCTGCATCTAGATAACCTCACTCCAGTCTTGATGTTGCTGGGGAGAAAACTCTAGGGGAAGGGGATGCAAAGAAAATGCAATTTAAATAGCTTTTAAAAAGCCTAGGGGAGAAAAGCAGTTAATTTTTTCATTCATGCTGACATTGACATCAAGAATGGAATCTCTTTCACACATCTAAGAAACACTGAAACTTGTGTATTTTGTTGTAGGGCATCTAACTTGATACCTAATGTGTTTCCCATCATGTTTCCACTGGGATTTAGTTAAGGTGCAATTTTTTTTTCCTCTCCAGCATTGCTAGAGTTGCAGCAGTGAGGGTAATTCTGGTCTGTCCTGCTGGCATGCAGCCATTCTGAAATCAGCAGAGTTTACAGGCAAGTGGAATTAGGCTCTACAGCAGACAACAGCATTGCACTTTCAAACCTGACACACTTCAAAACTACTGCCAGCAAAATTTTAAGTTTGAAAAACCAGGCTTCCTTTTTGCACATGAAAACAATGGGAGCAATTACTGTCACTTAGACTTCCAACTCCCTCTTTTGTAGGCCCAAGCAGGTAGTTAGATGTCGAAGTAGCAATAACCAAGAGCACAAATTGCTGGCACAAAAGGGATTTTTAAAAAATCAGGCCATTAAGATATGTGAAAAAGACTCAAAAGTAGGGACATGATTAAAAACAGCAGATAATGAAGAACCTAGAAATGGATGAAGTTTCCTATAACTTCAATTTCAAGTTCAATTCTTTTAATGGCAATAATTTACAAGAATAAACAGGTGGAAATGTGACATAGAGAAGTAAATTTGTGCCTAAAATAGCAAATGAACTTTGCAACAAAGTACAGTTGAGAGGTATATTGCTACCTTTAAATATTAAGCTATTCCTGTAAGGTGCTTTTTTAAGGCGTGACATAATTTTTTTTTCTCATTTTAATAGAAGTAATAAAAGTGAGATACTAGAGAGGCATCATTACTTGGAGAAGCAAGATCTCCTACTCTTAACTGAAGAGACCCATGCCAGAACTGCTGCTGTACCTGATACCAGCAAGTCACCATTTATTTAGTTGTTTTTAACCACGTGGGGTGAAAAGCAGTGACCTGCTTTTCAGGTGAGACTGATATACATGTGAACTCTGCATGTGTATAGTGTTTCTGGCAAAAATAAATAGCTGGCAGTAACTGAACTCTCTCTTCATTGAAAGAATGCTATAGGGCTGGATATAGTCCCTGCAATAGTGCAATAAAATGAGATGAGCTTAACACTACCAGATGGTACCCTGTACAGTGCCTGAAATAAAATGGAGAATTAGGGTGCCCTAAGGTGTGCACAGGAAAGGCATTTACATGAAATAAATGGGCCTCAGACCTAGATGATGCTCAAGTATGCTACACAGGAGACATATAGTACATCTGGTGAACAGATTTTATCACACACTGGAAAGCTATAAAGCATGCCGTTGAATTTCAGATCTGGGCTTCACAATGACATTTTACCTGTGTTGGTATTCAGTGCTGTTTATTTTTAAAGGTGCTGTAATCTCAATGATGTGTTTTAAAAGCCTTCTTAACATTGTTTTCTGATGTGCCCCATTTTTTTGGACAGATTGATGTAACATGATGCTTTTTCATGGATAAAATACAAACTACTTTGGCTGTAGATGATCATGTTTTTATTTAATATATCACATTCCTGATGTGATTTTAGTAATATGGTTATACTTGTCAGCACTCACTGCTTGGGAGAAAGCCAGTGTGTTTTTAAAGTTAACTCCCACTTCTCCGTTTCATTGCAAGGTCTCACTCTCTATGAACCAGCACAAATTCCTTGAGGTTTAAAACAGATATATCAGATTAAGGGAGGAAATCTACTAGAGTGAATCAAATTAAAGCAATATTTTATTCTTATCTCTAGATGAGATTTCTCTTGGTTTTGTAAAATTCCTACTCTATTTGACATTAAGATCTTTTAAAGTTTACATTTATCATAACAGTATTCAAACTGTTCAAGGTGCTGGTGAGAGCAACATTCAGACTGTGGTGCTGTGATTTTTTTAATGGGGAAGTAATTTAGAGTTTTCTTCAGACTTCACTGTTTTTGCTCTCTCTCTCTCTCTCTAATTACTCTCCTTTCACCTCCCTCATATAAAGCTATCCAGGGGAGCTAAAAATGCTACTGAACTTGCATAGAAGAAAAAATTTGTGAGACTGTAAGGTGAATATTCCTGACAGAAAGATCTATGGGCTGTGAAATAGTGTCTCTACAGAAATGGTGAAAGCTCCATTCCCTTGAGACATTTAAAATTAGAAGAAACAAAGCACTAAGGATATAATCCTGTTCTAGCTCCTTGTGAACAGACTAAATATTTCTAATGTCTGAAACTCTATAGATGTTACTGTTCATAATGCAAAACTACAATTTAATAATGTTAAGGGTTTGACTTGAGGCTTACTTAAGCAAGAAAATGTAGTCATATGACTTGAGTGGTATAATTATATCACTGTAGTTCTATCAGTATGATCAGTATATCTCAGTGCTACTTCTCTAATAAGTGCCTTATTTGAGTTATTGTACACCAATTCTAAAAGTCACAGAAGTACAATAACACGAGTAAATTTTCTACACTAGCCTCACCTTCCCAGCCCCTGGGAAGTTGGGAATCTTATAATTATTAAGTTCTAGTTGAAGAAGAAATGCACAAATAAAGACATGATGTACCAAACTCACACTGAAGTTTATTGTCAGCTGTATGTGCCACACAAGATGGATATTGATGGCAAAAGGAAAGTGTCACTTAAAATTCACAACAGCAGCCTCATTTGCAAAATGCAAGCAAAACTACCTTGAGTTCAAGGCATGGACAAACTCACTCTGTTTTTTGCTTATGTCTAAACAGTCTTAAAACAGAGCTGCTTCTAACATGCTCTTCAACAGCTTTGAATTTTTTGTTATTATTATTGTAAGTTAGTATCAAAAGACAGGAAAATTATGGGAAAGGTTTACGTGATTTTCTCTTAAGTAAAAGAGTTACTTCATCAAATCCTTCCTCTGAGAGTACATCTACTGCATAAAATAACGCAAAACTTCTGGTCCATAATTTGAAGCTATACACAGTAGCATTTTGAGAAGACTACTTGGGAGTTTTATTAGTTCTAGGGAATTTACCACAGCCAGTATTAAGACAGAGCAGAGTCTTGGAATATTTTCACAATTCAATTAAAATTTTTTCGTAAGTGGCAGTGACCTTTACTCGGCATTGGTACAGCTACAGAGATCATGAAAGAACAGGAGTAAACCTGAAAGAGAACATGGGTGAAGAAGGCTCCTCCATAGTAAGCTGCCTCTAATACTGGCTGTGTGCTGATTTGGCTAAGGACTCCAACTAAAGACAGAGGGCCAAATTCTCTTGTGGTGTAAATTATGTGAGCTTCAATACACTCAGTGGTACTCTGCTAATTTACACCTATTAAGGATCTCATCCACAGGGCTTTTCCCACAGCAGCAGTCTCCCAACTTACTGAAGGCTAAGGATGGGATTCAGGTGGAGATAGGATCCTGTTGCCATTGCAGGCATCCAAGTTCAAAGCTTAGATCCTCAGTTGCCCACACCCACCCATGGCATCCCAGCCATCAATGTCAGGGCACCTAAACTTTCAGGCTTACCTGTGCCTAGTTAGGCACTACATGTTCATAATGATCATGCTCAGCACATTAAAACCATTCCTGTGCCAAAGCTCCACAGCATCTCCAGCACCAGAACTACCCCAGGCTCCTGCAGCTTCATCAGGCACCCAGGAAACACCACGATGCACCCAGCCCAGGCTGTTTACAAGCAGGAGGATCAGGTGATGTTACACCCACCCTGAGGCTGGCACACACATCCAGCACTGAATGCCTTTGTGTTGTCAATTTTCATTTTTATCATCTGCTTAGGTAACACAAACTGCTCAGTATTTGAGGGCTGAGCTGCACTGCCAAGACAACTCTGAGCCTGTTAAGCTTTTTCTGCTTCTTGAGCAGCGAACACCAGTCAGCTGTGCATGCCGTGCCAAATTGAGCCTGGGATGAAGATCCTGTGGGTCACTTTACATTTAGTGTGGGCCTCTGAGATTCAACTGATTAGTGGCAGTGGATGACAGTGAACACAAAAGGAAATAATGATAACTACAATTAATTCCTGTAGAAATTAATGCAACTATTCAAAGAATTTTTTCAGTCATTTTTCATTCACACCTTCTTGTCTGGCACAGCCCTGCTATGAATGTAATTTTTAAATACATGTGATTCATTTTTGTATGACTTAGTTCACTCAGTGAAAATACGGTTCTGAAAATATTCTTTGCCAAAAGCCTAAGCTCTAAAATGAGATTATTGCTAAATAAACATCCCAAGTTGGCTTAACCAGAATATTAACGAGCTTGCAAATCAGTTGTTTTGCAGGAGGTACATATTAATCACAATGGAATAATGTAAATAAATGAAATATGAATAAAAATAATTTCTATGCATTCATGGGAGTACTAATTAGTACTACAAAGAATGGGCTAACTTTCAGTAGGGTTATGGAAAATTAGAATCACTTCCCTGTAGTACTGATGTTTAAATTGTATCCTTTAGGGAACTTCACATCTGTAAGTTTTGAATCCACAACATGCAAGATAATAGAAATACCTAGAAGGAGAGCAATGGGCATTGGATTGCTCTACTCTCTGAATAGAAGAGGGAACTGAACATACTCTTCTTTATTTGGACTCACAGTGCATTAAAGGAGAGCACTTCTTTGAAAATATGTTTACATATTTCTTACAAATCATTATTAACCTATAGAAATACAATGTGACAATATAGCAGAAGGAAATAAATGTGTATTGGTTGCTTTCTGCATGATTAATGCTTCTTTCCATCAGACACATACATTTCATTTTATTAAAGATCACATTTCTGATTGCAAGAACTTGATCATAAATAAAGCATGCAAGTGGAAGTTGGAAATCTTTTAATATTAATGACAAGAAAAATGGATTTATTGAATAGTCACCTGCAGTTCATACATACATAAGCATGTAAAATGATAACCCAGCAGAGGTACCGTCTCCAGCTTGGGAGAAGACATTCTGTTTTTTGAATTGCTTAATAATAATAGCACTACATTTAGAGAAAATTATTTCTATCTTCTGTGTCTGAGAAGAAGAACAGAATAACAGCCATTTATCAGCTACTTTCTATGTTGTCACTTTATCTAGGACTTATAAAGTTTGTCTTTACTTGTTCAAAAATCAATCCAGCACTGGTGGACTTCAATGTAATAGTTTTGAACTCTTGTAAATTTTTGCCAATTTGGAAATCAGAAAAAAAAAAAAAANCATGAATAAGGAAAAGACTAAAAAAGACTAAGAGCTATTCAAATGGGATTTTTTTTTTGTCCAAAGAGCTGACAGATGAAAAATCTAGTGTATTATTAAAAACATTATAGCTCTGGAAAAAAAATTATCATGTCAATAAACAGACAATAGAAACAGGGCTAATAGCCTTCATATCAGACAGTACAGTGTTGATGAGGCTGCATAGGTAGTGTAAATATGAATACAGCAGCCAGCAAAACTGCTAAGGAAATTTCTAGAGCAGTACAGCTGGTCAGGATGTAAAGCAAGCAGAAATTTTCTCCCTAAGCCAGCAGGCTGCAGAAAGAATATGGTTGCACTGTGGAAAGCATCTGTCAAAAAAGTCCTGTGAATCCACCAATGGTTTTCCTATCACCCATACCAGGCTGCCTGCCTGCTTAGCCCACAGGGAAAGGAACATCTGAGGACAAACAATCTGCAGCTCTACATGTCACAGCCAGGGCTGATTCACACATCCTGGAGCCACTGTTACCTCACTGGCATTTACTCCACCAAAGTTGCTTCCCGTGCCCCAGCTCTGCTGGGCAGCCACCCTTCCTTTCAGCCACCACCAGTGCAGCAGCTGCTGGGACTATCTTCCACTTGGTCAGTGCCTAAGAGAACTGGGTTGTTGCAGATGGCTCCATTACTCCTGGCACACTGAAGAAATACAAACAGGGAGGGCAGAGCTGGGAGATGCAGGAGGGTAAGCAGCAGGTAGAAAAAATTAGAGCAAGCTTTGGGCTCATGGTGAGCCCCTAAGTGTTTTGCAAAGAGCAGCTGTGGAAGATCTGCTGCATGTCTCCAGCAGGCAGGGCAGCTGTCCCAGCATGGCACATATCCTCCAAAGGATGCTTGGTGCATCCAGGGATGCTGAAAGCAACTGAAAAGAGGTGTTTTCCACATAAACATTCTTACAGGATCTAGCCATGATTGTGAATTATCAAATAAACTGTTTTTAAAATAAGCAATAGAACTTTAAAAAAGTACAAGTTGGAGTTCCCTATTCCTGTTCACACAGTTTAGAAGTTTAAAGACAAATCTGACTTTCAGAGGGTGCCCTTTGGACAAGATTACAAAGCTACAGCAATCACACGTGCAGCTACAAGAGGACAGGAGCTACCACAGAAAGCAAACAATAATTTTCGTGCTCAAAAAAAAAAAAAAAATTTAACTGGAAGATGATACATACCTCATAACAATAGGAAATTATCTGAACAGCTCCTTGAAAACTGATTAAAACAATCTCCTACTTCCAAGACGTAGAAAGAAATTAATATCACCTTAATAAATTACATACAAGTAAAACTTTAGAAGGCTATTCATGCAAAAATCATATGAGGTAGTCATAGGAATCCACAGAAAATAATTATAACCTAAATATTCTCAATTCCAATTAGGGAGATCAAGAGTGAGATCTCTGTGTTTCTGAGTGGGCGCTTGCTTATGCAGACTAAATGTGGGAAGGGGGTTAGGCCACTTAAAAAGTTTACATCCCTGTTTAGCAACACTATCTCAAAAAATTATACAGATAGAAGTCAAGTTGACAGAACTTGTCACAGTTCCATGTAAAAGGAATATATTTTCCTCAGTTTAATTACCCAGATACATATCTTAAATCAAACCCACACCCAAGCCTTTGTTTCTAGCAGCCCCCATCTCTGGCTGGTGCTGACAGGACTGGATCCTGCAGGTTAGCAGCCACCTCCACTGCCTGCTTCCAGGCCTCTCTGCTCGGCTCCTGTGCCAAGCCCCATAACCAGCAGGGAAAGGAAGATATTTGCACATGTGCCTGCTTGCATACCTGTGTTCTCACACACATTCACTTCCAGATCATACAGACAGAGAGAAATATTTAATCTCTTATTTTATGCTGTGCCAAAAATTGGCGAACAGGTGCACTGAAGTGAGCGGATGGTATCTTTCTGCACTTCTAGGGAATTAATCATCCTTTTTTTTGTATTTTTAAACTAAGTTTCTGGTGCAAATTTTGTTGTTGTTGTTGTTGTTGCTTTAGATGGCCATTTGGATGGCTATAGAGATATAGTCTCTAGTGATTTTCAATGACAATTCTAGAATAAGGAACTCTCTCTCTGTGCTCACAACCCTCATTCCTGCCCCATCCTTTCCCTTGTGCTGACAAGATTGTTTCTAGGGACACTCAAGAAACGGCTCAAGAAGAAACTGGGTTTCAACTTAAAACAGCACGAAAAAGTAGATAAAAAGCTAGGAATATTTTCATCTGAACCTGCTCCCTACCTATTTTTCCTATCTTTAAAATGATTTTTATCAAAATAACTGCAGAGGCAGGTGCGGGTCAGGAAAAACCAGCTGGGGACAGAAACCCTCTAAACATCATTGCTGAAATAGAAGAATGTGAAACTGCACTGTTAAGCTGCACTAGGTATTTATTTAGCCATTTAAAGAGGTAATACAGAGCTTGGGAGGTAAGGTTAAAGTCCTGTTTGCCATTAACTGCAAAGTAATGCAAAGAGAAAGTTCAAGTCCATCTTTGAGGGTGCCAGTGATATTTGAAATGTATTCCTTAAACAAAGCAACTGCAGGAACTGTAAGTACATTTCAAATAATTACTAAATTTAATGCTGTTTTCTTGGAGAATTTTTCATGCTTATGATGAATTTGTTCGGTTTAAGAGCTGCAGCAGACTATTTTACTTCACAGTTTTATTATTATATGTTCTTGCTATAGTGCAATAACATAATTTTTTGTAGGCTTTTTATCCCCTCAAAAAAAATTATTATTGCATGATAGAATTACCCACCTGAAACTAACTCACTTTTGTGGGAGAAAATTTGCAATAAATTGTACTTCAAGGTGAGAACACAATCTATCCTTTAAAGAAGGATGAAAATAGTTATATGGGAAACTTTTGGCAGAGAACTAAGGTTTTCCTAGAAAATTCTGGTCTGCTAAGATCCTTTGCTGTTTTCTTGGTTTTCCCATGGTTCTTCAAGATTGTCATTAATAAAACACAGATCAAATTCTTAGACAAGTTATTTCACAGTTAATTCACAATTTACTCAAAATTCTTCACTGCATTAGAACAGCATATTTAGGATTTTTGCACAGTACTATTCATCAATAATTACTGAAGTGCTTGGGTCTTATTTTTCAAAATCTAAATTTATATTTGGCTACATTTTGAAATACCCAATATCCTCCTTCGATACCTCATAGCAGAGTGAGAATCCAAGGTGGCAAGGAAGAAGTGTCTTAAGAGTCTGGTAAATATTTTAATTACTTGAGAATACAGAAAAAAAAAATTTCCAGAAAACACAGAAAACATAACTTTACAGGTTCCTGTATCAAATTAGTTTCATTGGAACAAAAAATCACTAACATAAAACTCTAGTAATTTTTTAAAATTAATGGTAATCAGACAATCTGGTTGAAATTCTCACAATGACTAAAACAGTAGCTAAAGTTTTCCCACATTTAGGGACCTCTAGAGTCATTTCTGCCAAAAGGAGGAATTTATATCATTCAGAATATATTGTTCCAAACAGCCAGGCTTATGAAAAATTAATGCGAAATCAGAAGAATAAGAACAAATACTCTCTTTGTGTACTTTTTCCTAATCTGGCCTTCCCCTCAGTTCCCTGTTCTGCTTCTGAGCTCTTCCTTAGCGTCTGCCTGCATCTTTTCTTATTTCCTGGCTTTCCTTTGCTAACATATCTACTTGTGAAGCAATTCCCTGGCATCTGGATTTATGACTCTATGGCTGAGTTTTCACTGGGTATTGCTGTTTGACCCAAATCTCAGCTTCTCTCTCTTTGTAAATGTCTGTCAATATCCATAGGTTGGTTTTGATGGTGTTAATGACTTCCAGCTTGACAAGAAGGTTCATAAAATTTTGATTTTGACTCTAAGTTCCTATCTAGCTATTTCCAGCTCTCATAAAGGGTAGTACCTTGTCTTTATTCAGACAACAAATCACACTTCCCTTCTCTGTTTATTAAATCTACAAGGATCTGAGATAGGGATCCAAAGCTGTCTTAGACTTTCATATTGCCATGTATCACAGCAGCTTCAAAGTACTTCGGTTTAGAAAGCAGCTTCTGTTTCCATCCAGGAGCAAATGGGCAGGAAGGAGGCAATGCATGGAGTCTGATTTTTTGCTATTGTTGCTTGGAATTGGAAAACTTATGTTACAACATTTTTCTGCAATATGGCTAAGCCTAAAGACTTAATCTAGTATTACATCCCAAGTTATATTATAAATGTAATATGATTCGTTATTTTTGGAGCCTGTATGACAGCACTGGTTTTCATTCCAGATTACATCTAAAATAAGAAAGAGAAAAAGGCAGACAGATTTCCTAACAAGCCATATCTGTTTATCATCAGTTGCCAAGAAACTGTACAGTAGCTTAGAGAAATGGAGTGGGCTTTTTCTACGGCTTACAAGTCCAGACCAATGGAGGATCTTAGGAAACTAGGGATACACATGTTTTGTAAAAATTTGTCTCTTGGAAATAAAACTTTGGCTTAAATTTATTTAGTGGTAAATGTAACACAGAATGATTTCTCAGACTAAAATCCTTAAAGAGGCATTCATATAATAAAGCAACCAGAAATCGTTTTCATGTCTGTAACATCCCCTCTTCATTGGTACAACTCACAATCTATTGGCTACAAGGTCTCGCTTGCTTGTATCTCTTAAAGACTACAAGAGACAGACCAAGAGAGAACCTTTCCTGTACTATGATCAACCATGTATCATTAACTAACTACAAATTAGAAGTCATTACTGAGGCTTATGTATATAATATTCCTGAGAAATATCTACAAAACAATTGTTTCTATAGGAGTTTTGTAAATATGAGCCCAAAGTAATGTAAAGTATTATCAACTTATTAACACAATGCAATCATTGACTCAACAAATCCTTTCACCACAAAAACATGCAGGTGAAAATATCTGAATATAGGTCAGCAGTTGTTCTGGTATTTTCAGTAATTGAATCATTTCTCTAACTGTGTAGAAATAGAGAGGAACCATAAAGAGACAAGTTCTGGCAGTGTAATCACGTTTAAGTCCCAGTCAGTACCAAAGTTAATCAAAGGAGTAGGCATCATCACAAATATTAACTATAATTTTTAATACCCTACAATAAAATCAGCAGTTAACTTTCACAATCTTTCAAAATATGGCTGTGACGTTGAAAAGAGTGATGTACATGCAGATGCAATAGCTAAACCTAAAGCTATTTAAATATCTGCATTTAAGGGCTTTCTGAAACTGTTCTGCAGTATGTGATGAATAAAATAACTAAAAATTATTTTCCCCATAATCAGTTGAGCCTACTATAATAACCATGATATTTAAAAACCCATCTATTCTCCTATCAAATTTATTTAAGTGTTGTCAGAGATGACATACAGGAAACAAAACAAGAGAAATATCCATATCTAAGCAATGTCTCCAGGAGCAAGCAGATTGCATAAGGAGATATAAGTTTACCAAAATGATTGAGCAATTGCTCCTTGTCCCTTTCAGGTTCTGAGGATATTCATATCCCACCTAATTGAAGGGCTCATTTATTCTGGCTCTGAAGTTAGGCTCAGAGTTGCTCCTATTCACTCAGTCTGCTTACCTTTTAACTCACCAACACAGCTTTCATTAACATTTATAGAAATTTGTATTGGTTTTACATCAATAACCGTTTGCTTCCTCAAAATCATACTTATGGTGAACCATAGCTATATTTGCTCAAAGTTTTGCTTCTAGATGCTTTATATTCTGCAGTTAAGAATTACAGGATAAAAGTGAAAATCTGAAAGTGCATATTCAAGAACTGGAACTGTCTAATCCACCAGAGATATCTTTTTGTTTTTTTTTAATGGTATTTCATTTACTATTTGTAAAATAAGACAGAAACCTCTGCCCCAAGATTCACATATGGAAATATTTTATTTTTTTTCTGTAGCTGATTCACAACCATTTACTGAAGCATAGTAGTCCTCTCTTAGCGAGGAATTCTTTCAAATGGGATATGCTTTAACCTCCTGCATAACAGCAGATAGATGAAGTTTGCAAAATATCTCAGAAAAAGTAGCTTAAAACAATGCTTTTTTCTGTGTCCAACACAGAACATGACAACATGACAATCTCAGGTGCCATGCACGTGCTGCTGGTGCTCCTGGACTGCTATCCCAGTTGTCAAGATCCTAGTGAGATATGTCACATGTGATGGATCTCTGGACAGCTAATGTAACAAATGAAGCAAACATATCATCTGATTCAGACTTTTGGCCCCAAATTTTCAGGCTTGTCACCAAAATTGTATTTAGGTCTAGAATTCCTGAAGTATCTGCCATTATTTTAAATAAAAAGCTCAGTTTTCTGCTTGTCCAGTGCACCATGTATGTCCATAGATGGGACATAATCAGTCCAGAAGAACTTCCACTAGGATCAAGTATTTGGATACAGTTCTAATAGGTATAATAATGTGTGATGAAGTCATCTCTTAACTGAGGCTCAGATTAAACTTTCAACTTTCCTTACAAAATATACAATTGCAAACAACTCAGGATGTCTCCTGATCTCCCTTTCTGCAATCCTTTTGAGCCATAAAATTACTGCCCAAGTTGTTTAATAATAACACCCAACAGCTGTGGAACAGATATAATACAAAAGATATATTGGTCATTTTGAGAAAATCAACCTTCTCTACAAACTTAAGAGGAGAAATCCATAAGGCACATACTCAAATACAAAATTATAATGCCAGACAGCAATACAGTAAAATCCTCAGCTAACAAAACTGTTCTAGACTGAAGAGACCTACTTTTACTCCTTCTTTATTATCAATCATCTTGACATGTAAAAACTATATAAAAAATAGTCTTTAGACTTTTTTACCAGTATGTCACTGTAGTCTGTTTGCTGCTCCACTCACTGAGTTTTAAGGGTTTCACTTCTGAAAGGATCAGAGGAGAGAAAGCCAAACAGAGAAGATGGATTTTCACTTTGTTCTTTTTATTTACAGTAAATATTATTTCCAGTGAAAAAATATAGCATAAATAAAATGTGCCAGGCCCAGTCCCTTTGAAGTTCTTACAGGAAGGTGATATACATCCTCACCAACTCTCACATTCCTCACAGAAAAGGGAGAACAAGTTAAAAAGGGGAGCTCTGGGCTGGGTAGCTTAATACCACATCTATCCTTAGCTCCTAAAACAGACCTGTGAGGCTACAGATGGTCAAGGAGTCTGAAGCTTCTCTGAGTTATGTCTGGGACTCATTCCAGAAAAGAAACTGCGGAAGTGACATGAGCTGTCTCTCTCCTTCTCAGCTATGCCAGTGATTTCTCTGTTGCAGGCTTATTCCTCCTGAACTCACTGAAAAATCCCAGGAACACAAATACATCATGTTGTAAAGGAGAGACACTGTCATCCCTTGTAGAATCATCAGGCAACAACAGCTTATAGATTCCAGGTAGACTGAGCCCATTGCTTTCAGCAGTGACACACGAGGATCCTGGCTTACTCTTCAGAACACTACTCCTGAAATGAGCATTGTGCACTTGCAAATGAGATCAGTAGAGAATAAAACTAATGAGAGAAACTTCCACATTAAGTTTAATTTTTGTCAGTGGAAATTACTGTTCCAATACAAATTAAGAATATTCTCAGGATTACAAAAAATGAAGATGAAAAACAGTACTGTCAGCACTACTGCTCTGAACACCGAAGATGTGAGGAGCAACCTCGAATTAAATTTCACTCAGTGGAGTCAGAATAAAGAGTAGAGCACTACAGGATGTTCCCACCTCTCGTTTCTCCTCAGCAGTCAAGTGTGCTTGAGCTACCAATACTGCTGAAGATTTTAGCAAGAGACTATAACTGTAAACCAGCTTTGGAGAAAAAATAATCTTTAAAAGGAAATTCTCCTTCATATTGTCATACTTATTCTTTTAATAGCCCACATCCATGTTGTATAGCCTCTCTCTAATTTCCCTAAATTTCCATTTTAAATTATTAGGAGATATCTTTCTGCTTCTGTATTGACCAGTAAGAATATCGAAGTATTTATTTTCCTTTTTATTTTTGTAAACTAGTTGCAGCAATGGAAATGAAGCCTGATCAATGTACTTTGTTTAGTAAGTATAAAGTCCTTCATTTGGGCAATATTACTGAAGTGCCTACCATGAACTCTAAAGTAGCTGGGAGTTCAATTGATTCCTAGAAGTGCAATGAAAGTAGAGCAGACAAAAAATGACAGTTGTTGCTGATGCAAATGAAAATGTTATAACAAAGCATCTGGGGACAATACTATAGATGTTTACATTTCTCCAACATGCTTACATTGCTTCTTCTGAATTTTCCAGGCAAAGCTCACCTGGTTTTGCTCAAGGCCTGGAATGCAGCGAATTGTGTATGGCACCTAATATTTATTCATGCCATTGTCAAGAACATCTTTGCAGCTCCTGCCAAAGCCTGTCATTGAATGTGTTTGTTCAGCTGCATGGCAAAACATAATACACAGTCATCATTTTTACTTCGCCACCTACTCAATATTTTTCTTCTCTGATTAAATTAACTCATAAATACTGTACTTTTCATGCCAGAAAAAATCTTACTACATCCATTCAACTAACACCCATTTGTACATTTTTATGTTCTTGAACATTTAGCTACTTCAATTATTAGTTCAGAAAACAACGGAAAAGCCAAATGCTCTAATTTACTGGGGACTCTAGAAAGTCTAATCACAATTCCAAAAGATTATATATTCAGGCAAAACTGTCTGCTAAGCTGAATTTCATCATTACTCACTATCAGCTGTAGAAAAACGCATAGGAATGGAGAAAACACAAAGATATAATAATAGGCTTGGTAAAAGAATGTTTAACACCTCTCTGCATTTCCACAGGAAAAGATTGACTGTACTGGAGAAGGCTGACTGCAGCACAGGTGCCAAAGAATAGTGTTAGGCAGTGAGAGTAAAACCAGAGCACGTGAGAGAACCTGGCTGGGCACTGCAGCTTCCAGCACAGCCGTGTCTCACCTCAGTTGTGCTGCTACCTGTGGGAGGTAAAGCACGGATATTCTCTCATGCTGCAAAGAGATCTCCTGCCCTGGATGGCACAGAAACCGCAGCTTGCAGACATTTGACTTCGTGTCCGGGAATTGGTGGAAAATAAGATTCCCCTGGAAGGTCTCTGCCCTCTTTCTAGGCAGGTTTAATTTAAAAGGTGTTCCTCTTAAATCCATTCTTAAACATTGAAGACTCCACAGCCCTCTCAAAAAATCAGTTTAGCCATCTTCAGAGTCAGAAAGCTGTTTCCTAAGGTCTAGTAGGAATTTGCCAGAGCAAATCTGTTTTATCTACCATAGAGAACAAATAATTCCTGTAAAAGGCTGCTGTAAATAAAATCAAAGGCTGTTCTCATGGCCCATCAGTCTTCTTTATTCTAGAGAAAGAAATACAATACAGTTCTTCCAATTTTTCATACATGTCATGTTGTTGTGACCTGATTATTCTCTCCTGGATTCTAACCACCTTTGTGTCTTTCTAGGAGTCTGGTGCCCCAAAACCTGACATAATACACAAGCTCAGGCCTTAAACAGTACTGAGATTGTTTTTCAAGACTACCATGCAACATGGTGTCAAACAGCCAGAATACCTGTGACCTATTGTTTTCCACCTTTACCTGTGCCCTGTTACTCTGTTTTAAGAGGAAATGAAATCAATTTGACATGACTATGTACTGATTAATTCATATTCATCACGTGGATGAATTTCATAAATTCATATTGGCTACTACTTATTTCTTTCTCATCTTTTGGGGCTTAAAAATTCATTATGAATTATGGAAAATACTTTGGATAAATAGGCACCCAGAATTCTTTTCCTCTTACTCTCTCTTCTGAAAGAACTGGTGTCACATTTGACTTTTAAGAATTTTTCTCATTGGCCTTTCCTGTGTTCTCCAAACACTTGATAGCATATTTCAGGTGGCCATGATGAAATTGATTCTGGAATAATTAAGAAGTGTGTCAAGAAAATGAAAAATATTTGCCCTGCCCTTATGTTATCCTGGGCGAAGACTTTACCCTTTTTAGCTGCTGTTAATTACACTAGCCAGCTGCTACAATTGATGCATTTCGTAGAGTCTGATCCAATAAAAGGTAGAAAATATTTCAGCTGTCACAGAATCATATATCCTTTTCTCTTGAGGTTGCTTCCCAATTGTCTAAGTTCAGAAGACCTCATCTACCTGAAGACCATCATTTTACTTTTGCTGCTTTACCTTTTGCTTGTTCTATGCATTGTGAGTTCTGTCCCAATCACACCACCAAGCACTGCTGCCCTCAATGCTCTGCACTGGAATAGTTCCATATCTTATGCACATTCCTCAGAGCTTGGCTTCTTAGTCTTCACACAGAGGAATGTGTTGAACATTTGCTCAGGCCCTTTCAATGTCTGAGAAAATCAGAAACAAACACTACTTGACTGAGTGAAACACGAACTTATAGAATCCAAAATCATCTGCCTGCCAATGTCTCCCTGACACACTACACCTTTCAGGGTTTAGAGAGTTAAGGCTCAGTCCCAGCGCACTCCCCTGACCACACTGCACAGCATGCATGGAGGCAGCCTGCAGACGTGAGCAAAACAAAGGAATGTGGAATAGGCCCTCAACCAGCAAATTGAAAGATGAGTTGTGACTTACCTAGTCCTGGCTGAGAGGTCTCATTAAGTCATAGGACTGAAAAGATGTCTGACAAGAATAATTTATCTGATGAAGGCAAAATATAAAAAAAATCTGGCTCTGAATTTAAAGTCCAAACACAAGAACTCTGCAGCTAAGCGGAATTCAAATTAAAACACGCCTGATCTTCACTGAGCTTTAAACAGAGTTCCTACACTTTCATTATTCAATACAACAGTGCTAAGATGAATTCCCTGTTGTATTTGCTGTCCTAGCTTCAAACAAAACACAGATATTATCAGACCTGGGAAGATGCCTGGGACCTGTTCAGCAAGTCCAAAAGAACCTTTTGCTGAGGTAGAAAGTAAGCGAGCATCTGAGAAACTCTAAAAAAACTGGACAAAAGTCTCTAGGAAAAAAAAAACCCCAACAAAACCCAGAAACCTCAACCCTTTTAGAAGATTGATCAGCCTCAGCTCTTCCTTTTCAACTAGCATCAACCAAGAATTTCCTGACCAATGTCTTAACCAATAGTTTGAATGTTAAAGAACATAGATTTCAGGGCCCTAGAAGATTCTGCTAGTTAATTATCAAAATTAACTATTGCTTGACTGTCCAGATTTACTGCTTTGTAAGAGACCCTAGCTGTCTTCTTTATTATCATGCACATACTTTGAGCTCCATTTTGGACATCTGAGCACATGATATCCCTCCTTGCTTTCAACCTGCCTCTCCTTCCAGAAGAAACTATATCCTTTATATCATTTATATTAATATTTCAGCCATATGAATTCTCCCACCAGGTCTCTGTTATCCCAATTCAGCTGTACTCATAATCAATTATTACAATATTCAACTTCCCATGTTTATTCTTTATCTTTTTCAGTATGATTTTTAATAATACTAATGACCTGTTTAGTTTCTTTTCCTTGTGACTTTTTTAGGAACTACTACTATATGTATCTATCTATAACATGTAGTTTTTTACCCTCAAGCAAGTTAGTGGTGATTATTTTAATGTAGGGAGTTTTGCCAGCTCTCTCCTTAACTCTTAGATTAAAACCATTCTTTCCAGGCTAGCAAAGGACTGTTAAAAGACTTCTTTTCTTCTTTTACTGTGGGCTCAATATTTGCCCAGCAATGTACAGAAAATCACTAATAGCCAAGGTAAACGAACATCCCTCCAGTGTCATAGGCATAGATGCACATTCATCTTCAGGCTCTGGCTAGACTGTCAAATGTGAGGATTTACAGAGTTTCTGATCCCCACATCTCTGCCCCTGTTCTGCAGATCTTTTTATCTGCCCAGCATTGCTTCCAGCAGTATCTCTGTGACAAGTGAGAAGGATGCAACAGAAGAGATCAATGAGGTAGATGAGTTGCAGAAATAGTGATATTTTGACCCAGATTTCTGGGAAGCAGCATGTCTTTAGGGACATTCAGGAGATGTAACCACTATCCTGAAGATGATGGGACTTACTTGCCACTATTTTCCCTGTTTGGCAAAATGTCCATGAATCTCACAGCTCTTGACGGTTTCACCATTTTCCCCCTGAGACAGTCTTGTTGTGGTCAGATCAGGCTTGTTCTTAATGTTAGCAGGTGGCTGCCATGGAGTCTGACACATTGCCTACAAGATGCAAAACACTAGACATTCCATCCTTCAGTACTGGACATCATCTAATCTAGTTTGCATTATCTATTTGGTTTCTTCAGTGGTGATTGTATGTATCCTGTTCTATGATAACAGATGCATCTCTGCCTGTCCACTTGCAGCTCTTTTCTCTGCTTCATAAGAGATTTTAGTAGCAACCACAATCCAAACCAGATGTCCCTTCCCACCCAGCCTTCTTTGGAAGAGAATGTAGGTCACACTCCCTACAAATCTAATGCAGGACTGGAGCCAAGGCATACAGGATCAGGTCCCCATCTGGGCATGACATTCAGTTTCCTAATTGCTTGCACAAACCAGGATGTTACACGTATAAAGAATAACATTATTTGCTACACTTCACCAAAGCACAGTAGAAAACCTGTAGTTTCAGGGTGGGAGAGAAAAGGGGAAGGAAGAGCAAGGCAGAGGCAGCTTTAAACCATACATGTTCCTCTGTGGGATGCTTCAAGAGCCCAAGTAACGAAGTTTTGGTGCACCCTGAGGAGTTAATCGGCTGCCCCAGAGTCAATGGCAAGTGAAAATCCATGTTTCCAGGCAATGGAAACACTCCTTCCAGTCTCATCACAACCCATGCCAGTCAGAAACTTTTTCCTCGGTCACTGAGCAGGAAGAATGTTACCCTACCTAGATTTTTTAAACAGCTCCTTAGACCACTGTAGCTGGAGTACAGAAACCACAGCCCAGGCAAGACTATGTCACTTTTTCCTGCAAAGGCTAGCTCTCTCTTTGTCAGAGATAGAATAGCCTTTTTTAAAAATCACATGACCAGAATATGGCTATCACCTGGCCAAAATGCTGACTGGACATGTACCTACCACCTGAGCAGCACTCTTGGCATGTGGCAGCCATGCTTTCAGTCACTAGTCATATGAAAACTGGAGGTGACTGTTCAGCTACCAGAGATAAGGCAGAAAACTAATGGGAGAAGAGCAGGTCCTCAATAGTTATCTCTTTGAAGTTTTATTACAGCAGAACTTCCTTCTGAGTATTTGAGTGGCTGCAGCAGGAGTGCTGCATTTCAGCGGGCCTCGGGCAGACTCTCTCTGATGAACATTAACATGCAGGCTTGGGAAAAACCTCTCCTCTCCAGAACACACTGGGATCTCCTAATCTACCTGGGACTTGCCTCTGCTAAGTGCTGTACATACTGGGGAAGGAAGCCTTTTGTCACCGGTTTTACACCTACTATTTGCTTTGGGTTTTGTTTTGTTTTCAAAGAAAGGAAAATAAAATGAACTTAACAAGTAGGTTTCAGACCTTTTACAAGATAAATTGATATGTTTTGTGCAGTGATTCTTACGTTTTTACATTATAGCACCCATTTAAATTACTCTGTTATTTCACAGTGTTGGAAAATCTGGTGAATGCATGTGGAATCCTTAACTTGCCTTTGCAACTATTTGAAGCATTTAGGAATCCATCAACCAGGAAAGAGAACAGCATATTGCAACTACCATATGGGCATTAAATGTGATCTTGTCAAAAGAAAAGAGAATTAACCATTTTTCACATTCCTCGTGGACTGTATTTTTTTCTTATAGAATATGAATTGTTTCTAACCATGTTTTGTTTTTAAAAACTCATTACAAGGCAAGGAAATATCCAGGTTACTAAAAAACCTCAGCAGTTTTATGGTCTTCTCCAACGATTACCTAATACATTTGTCTCATCTGCTTTCCTTGTTGTGTGAAAACACACTGAGGAAATGTGTAAATGTAGCGAATTGTTCCCAACTCTTTTATTCACCTTTCAGCATGCTAGTTCCTTCCCTTGGCATTGATATCATTATGCATTTGTCAAAGACAGACTGTCACTTTAGAGCTTCTATTATGTGCAAGATTTGGCAGCACATTTTACCTTTGGGATTTGCTTATATCCTTTGCATGTTATTGTACTGCTTTGGCATTCAGCAAATTCAGTACACCCACTTCTTTGATGTTCATTCCAGCCCCTAAATGTGGAAACAATGACTGAAATTTTGGATCAAAGCATCCCATAGATGGCAAGCAACATAATTTTGTGATAATGTACAAGAACAGAAAGAAATCCCCTAGCTAAAGTCTAAGACTGTAACTGTTCTACAATTTATGTACTCTAACATTCAAGAAAATAAAAAAGAAGGGGGATAAAGAACACAGAGGTTCAGCTGAATTCATAACAATGGGCAATTTCTCAATATAATTAAAACTTTTTTTAATATCAAATAAAAATTTTCATAGAAGCATAAGAATGAATATGTTAAGAACAGAATTGAATGAGGAATAGCAATGCTATCTGTTCTAGAATTGAGGAAAAGAACAATCTTCCCATTTTTTACTGTTTCCTAAAAAAGAGTAGCTAGCAAAACTAGACTAGCCAATTAAGTTAAATGCAAAATTTCACCTGTGATTTAAAATAAAAGAACCAAAAATATGCAAAAGAGCAAATTATTTTCAAAACCAGCAGTCCCATTGATATTTGTAGTGAAAATGAAAATGGCTTGGTCTAGTTGGTTTTAAATTAGGTCGCACTGACAATGAGTCAATCTAAATTCAGCTTTCTCATCGTTCATGTGGGCAGATAAAGGTGTGCAGAACAATTAAAACATTTGGGTTTACTGGTGTTTCATTTCACGCAAACCCAAATTAAGTTAGATGAAAATAAAACCTATTATAAAACATGCTCTGGGGTGGGTGCTGGGGCTGTGGCAGTAATTTGGGGGCGCAGGGGCTCTGGCGCCGGGCTGGCCCCAGAGCCACAGGTGCGGGCGGTGCCCCGGGCCGCCTTTCCCAGCCGGGGCTTCCCCGGGGCGGCTTTCCTGCCAGCCGTGTCCAACAGTGCCATCCTGTGGCACCTGTCCCTACTCACAGCCCAGCCATCCAACGAAATCACCCTTTCAAACAAAGTCAATGATCACTTTTCCTCCCTCGGAAAGGTAGCAGGCTGCTCTCGGGTTAAAAGGTAACTACAGAGTCAGAGCAACACATCTTGAGTTGCTGTAAAATCTGCTCATTGTACCCGTGGGCAGATTTCAGCCCTACAAAGCAGCGTCCTTTTCTGCGTTTGGGGCTGTGTACGGGCCGGGGCAGTGCCCGTGGTGGGGACAGCACTGAGCTGCAGGCTGAGAGCCTTCTCCAGAACGCAGAACGGCACAGGGCTGGCACTACATCACGCCTTACCCGAAGTGTATATTCCCCTCTGAAGCAAAACTCTGACGAATCTCAGCATCAATTGCCATTTAGGGCTCCTGGTTTAATCCCACCCCTCCACCTTTACGGCACTTTCTTTCAAGTTATAGGAACAGCAGTACTTTGTACTGAGGTAACACTCTTGATCGCTGCATTTAAAACTCTAATATTCATATGCAAATAAACACCCCCCACAGACCAACATAAATGAATGCATTCTATATAAAGCTACACAGAATAAAGGATTGCTACAGCAATCCATTCACAAGAGCATGAAATACCCCCATTTCATAAAGGATTTATATGAAGAAGCACAACAGAATTTCTGCATTTCATAATTCCCAGCCTTGCAGTTTCCTTGTTTTGACACAACCTGCCAAAGGTCTTTAACTATTTAATTCCCATGCAATAACTGCTATGAGATGTGCTTAATATTTTAATTACTTTAAGGATGGCTAGACTAAACCACAGAAAATCTAAATGACTTGCCTAAGATCATGTCACAAAGCAGATTTGGCTGAGGAACAGATCATGCAGAACTGATCTTTAGTCTCCAACCCAGTCGACTAGCCCATAGTAGGGAGTTTGATTGTCTTTTTAATTTTAAGCAAGAAAATACAACCCTGGTATTTTAAATGTAAGAAAAGCCACAGTTTCTTTAAGGAAAAGAAGCTGTACAGATACTGAATTTCAAGACTGAGGCAACCTCTGTTCAGGGAAACAATCACATCAAACTTTGCCTAACGTGTCTATCAAGGAAACAAAACCAATCCCTATCCTACAGGACCATATGCTCTGCAGGGCTTGAGCCAATGATAAGCAGAATGGACTTGCTCATTCAGGCCCTGGCCCAGCAGATCTTGTTGCAGGAGTTAAGTTTGTGAGCAACGCTTTGGAAATACATAAGCATAGTTCCTTGCTTAAAGTTGTAACCATGTTCAACCATCATCTTGAAAAGGAGCTTAATGATAAATGAACATGAATATTTTAGTGCCTTCTCTAGAGGCCACGGGGTATTTCAGAGCCCAGAAGTCAGCAACATCTGCTTTGGCAGACAAGCTCTCCTCACATCACTTTCAGCCTCTCCATCCCCTACAGTGCAGGGGAAGGGCCATCTCAGCATCCATGGAAGAACATTTTGGTACATTCCACTTTCCTCACCTCAACTTCTGCTCTCCATTCTTGGTCCCCAGTGCCCATGTGCCATCCCTTGCTGGCCTCCCCCAGGTGCCCAGTGGTTCCCCTCTGCAGGGCTGACCCACACCTTGCCCCAGCACTATGGCATCCTACCAGCCTGAGGAGCAGGAGGCTGGCACTGGGAACCCACTCTGGGCTCCTCACCCAGACCAATGTCCAGACACATTCTGGTGACTTTGGGTGGGTTTTACAGTACAGTAAGGAGATCATCTGTGGTGGGCTGTGTATGTTTGCTTATAACCTTCAGATAACTGTGTACTTTAATCTATTACCTAATCTAATATTGCATTACATTTCTTGAGGATACTTTATACTTACAGGCAATGGTTTGATGGGAATCATGCACAATAAACCTGTCTGACCAAATCCAGATTTTGGAACACAGCAGGAAAATTTATTTTGGTTGATTGGTCATTTTTTGTATCTCAGAACTTATCAGACTGTCCATAATAAAACATAAATTCTATAAAGTGGTAGCAGGTTTTTTGATTTACTGACAGTTGCTGGTTTGAGTTTTCACAAAAATATTTTGCTATAGGACAGTGTATTAGGCGTATTCTTAAAGGTAAATAACTGCAGCCAATAAAAGTTCAGCCTATAAAGGGTCCCATCTTCTAGGAGTTTTCTACACCGAGAATTACTACCAGCATAATCATGGCTCCCTGCACACTAATATTTCCTCTGATACAGTATGATCAATGTTGTGGAAAAACATTTATTATATTTCTTCTAGCTACTTAAAGGCATTACTGAATTATGAGCATCGCAAAACGAATCCACTGTGCATTTTTTCTTTATGTGACGTTTTTACAATCTTCATTTTCTGCTTTGCAGCCACTGAGCTATAGTGATCACAGTATGCACCCTCTTACAACTGACACAGGGGCCAGGAACTCCTTTCTGCTTTATTACATTTGAAATGCACTTCATATGACAACATTCATTCTCATTCTGCATTGGACCCTTATTTAAACAGAGAAGCCATTTTTACTGGACCTGTACTTAAAGGGAGAAGTTATGAAAGAAATTAAAATGAGAGAAGAGTTTGAAATAGATGTTTTAAATATGCTTAGTTAACAGAGGTGGCAAAGTTTTGACTCAGAAGGGACAAAAATGGACAAGCAGGTATCAATGCTTCCTTTAAGCATTCTTAAAATGTTATTAATTGCAAAGATTAGATGATTTTGAGACACAGCACATCACTGAGGATATTTTAACTTCACCGGAACAGAAATAAATTAATAAGGAAGGCATAAATGAAAGCTGAGTCAGGAGTAAGATTCAGTTGCATAGGATAAAAACTTGCAGTCCATCTAATGTCTAGCACTCACAACAGTTGCAGGCTCATTAAAACCTCGTGGTAGGAACTCAGTTAAAATAATATGGAAAGAATAGCAGGTTCACTGAAATTATCTTTTCATTTGGTAGAAGAAAATAGAACGCATCTCTTCTGAAAATATGCCTAATAATTCATATGTAAATGTATTATTCTCTACAGGGATGAAAGAATTACTCTCTCTTCCTGCCTTCGATTCAGTGATTCATCCATATCAAAGTATAAATAGAAAGAGAGAGTGAGGCAAGAGCGAAATGTATAAGTTTGAGCACTTGAACTTGTGATTTATGGCCTAGAGCTACAGCCAACTTTATTACAAAAATGAGTTCACCTATTATAACCTTACCCCGGGCTCTCTGGAGATGGGAGGAGGCTGAACAGCATTAGAATATCAAGAGGTGTTCACAAAAAATTCCAGTCTCATTCTCACTTCCCTTTCCTCTCTTGCCCTTAATGCACACGTATCATCTGTTGCCTCCTTTCCTGCTCCTTGATGTAGGCACATCATGGTACTTCTCACTGTCTTCCTGTGGGAAATGGTCCGAGCCTCATTTGTCACGAGCTCTGACTGAAAGGTTCCTCTCATATTTTTCTCTCCTCTTGTCTGAACGACTGTGCAATTCTGTGAGTGACCCCTTTGATAACCCTTGAAATTTGCTAATGTTGGTTTTCTGCACATGGCAGCTGGTGATCAACATTTGACCACCATCACTGAAGCACTGCACAGCACATCAAGTAGGCTTTCATTCTGTGAAGCTCTTGCTTCCTTTAAATAAAGCTGTTGCAACTTTTAAAATAAATATAGATCTGTGCATGTTTCATGAAGGTTGCATGTCCATTTGCATTACCCCAGAGCTCTGTCTTTAATCATCTAGTGGCAATCCTACTCAAGACAAACCAGTACTCTCTAATTGCCATTAGAAACAGAATTTTGTTTCACAAATGCAGCTAAGCAGTAGAGCCCACAACAGATAGTTAGCAAGGGCAGTTGGACCCCTAGCTACAGCCTACTGTACAGGAAACCTGAAGTCATCAACAGAAATGACATTTCGCCTAGTGCACAGAGATGATGCAGCATTCCTCTAAAGAAATTCACTGTCAGTCACAGCAAAACTTCCTGTGCCATGAATGGAAGTGACACAGAGGGCCCTGCTGGCATCCTGGGGGGTCTGCAAATTAAAAAGGAGCTGTGTGTGTACTATGAGGTGATCAACATCACAGCTACAGGACACAGCCTCCTCAAGTGCCTTAGGTGGTTCTCTCCAAAACAGCAGTTATTTTGATGGTATGCAAGAGATACAAGACTGGCTGTCAGCCAGGCTTTAAAGCATAAATAAGCCATGGCCTCATTTGCCTATAGTCTTTACAGGTGATAGTAGCATGTATGAGTGACTACTATATTTAGGAATGACAAGATGGGCATTATTAATAGCTTAATTGACATTAATGCAATTACCCCTATTCTTATTACAGTTAGTAGAATTACACAGAAAGCTCTGACTGAGGCCTCATTTTCCCTAGAGCTACCCAAGGATACGACATTTCCACCACACCAAATCTAGTCTTTGACATTAGATACTTAGCTACAGAGTCATTCCAGTAAATCATTATAAATGCATTATAATAAAGATGTTATGAGCTATTGGATATTAACCCCCAGCCTCTGAAGAGAGATAAATACACTGTTTGCAAGATATCTGTTTTTGTTTTGCAATGAAAAGAGTTTTGCTTACAACTAAAGAACTATAAAATGCTATGCTGATAATTAAAAAACAGGCTGCACATTCTCTGGTCAGATTAAAGGTAAACACACCCTCAACATAATAAAGAATATATTCATAGGATATGAAGAACCAAATCTTGGTCCATCACAACCAAGCTTTTATTTACAGATGTGTATTTGTGTGTACACTGTTTGGAGACACAGTATTGTATTTGCATATGCAAATATCTCTCTTTAAATATGTGATAGCTGTACCTTATCTTCAGGAATTTTGCTTCCTTTAAAAATTTTGTTTGTTACTCTTGGTGTCTCCCCAGTATGTAAATTCAAGGCTCAGGACTGCTAAGTATTAAACTTTTCACAGGAGTCATGAATCAAACCAGTTTTCAGCACAAAAGGAAATGGAGAAACAGAAGCATCATGACAATACATTAATTATACTGAAATAGTATGTAGGAGCATTTAGGTACCATGTTAGGCACTGGATGACATAACTAAGCAATGGTGCATTGCTTTATTGCTTTCTCCATAAAGAAACTGCATTGCAATGCAAGCAAGGTAAACACAAAACACTAATGAGTACATGTCAGTCATGATGAAAACCAAGACAATAATTATCACAGTAGAGCACATAAAAACCCAAACTGGAATCACAAAATTTTCAAACCAAATATGAAGTTCTTCCAACAAAACATGTTAAAGAGAATATCCATATGGCTTCATGGTCTCCTGGGCTTAGTTTTTTCTAATTCATTATATCCAGTTGGTTGTGATTTTGTGTAAGTCTGAAGTCCTCTGTAATAAATACTGTAATATGTAATACTCATTATATTTACACCTATGAGTTTCTAAGTCTACATTAGCATGTGGACATGGTGGTATGCACATGTGTAGAGGAAGGCTGTCTTGTGTTCTCTTCTCTTATTACCTCCTGACAGAAACCTGTAGGCACATAGATTATAAACTTTTAGAAGTCATATATCATTGTGGTGCATTCCATTTTTAGTGAGTCTTTCTTGGAGGTGACTGAGAATAAATTCAGCTTGAACTAGTCCCCTAAAGAGATCTGTCTCTGGTATAACTGACTGCTCAGTTGTGGTAGTTTGTCAGCTTTCAGGCCAGGGTTCATGTGCCTTATCTGTCCTGGCTATGCTCCTGATCACAGCTCACCCTCCCTGAGAGAACAACTCCCATAATAAAGAATGAATTAAAAATGAAGCTTTAGCACCAACCAGGCACTTCTTATCTTGTAAAGTCTTAAGTCAGGTACTTCATTATGCTTCAGCTCTTCTAAAACAAATACAGATCTGGCATCTAGTGAAAACACTTCCTGGGAAGGTTTTATCTCTTTTAAAGCAAAACTCGAGACAAGGCTATAGGATATAATTTACTGTTTTAATCGAATTCTCTGTTTGCAATATGCATTGAATATTTTTTGAGGATAACGTTTAAGGATTTGTAAATTCCTTGTATTTTTTACAGAAAACATTTACTTTTGATTACCAAATCATTAATCACTCAGCCTTATCAGCTCTGGGGGTAAAATAATCAGGACAGTAGTGGATGTCTTGCCTATTGATCTCTCCAAAGCAAAGCTGGAGACCTACAGAGAAGATCCCATGGCCCAGTAAAAGATGTGAGACAATTTCAGGAGAGGTGAAATTTCACTGTTTGTAGAAATAAACAAATGATCTGATGGCCTTTTCCAGCCTTCAAGGCTAGCACCATTTAGATTTATACTATGAATAGGAGGTTTTAGAGAAGAAAATATTTAAGTCCGTGTTATTTATTTCATTGTTTCACATCATATAGCAAAGAAAAAAAGACAAAAGTAATGCTGCTCAGATACTGTTCTTATTAGCTGAGATCCAACATTATGAATTCTCATTCTCCTCTCAGAGGAAAGAACAGGAGCTTCTGCAGCATCAGGGAAGTGCAGTTATGTGGAAGTCTGAACTCCCCTACACTGATTGGTTTGTAAGGTGGATGTCTGAGGCTCAACTCATGGAATTCAAATCTAGCTTTGGAAGGTAATCTCTGGTATCAAAGGTGTAACATAGCTCAGAAGACATGGGTACATTTTTTGGCTCTGATTAAGATTTCTTGTGCAATGGATAGTATACGAAATTATTTTTATAAGTAACTTGACTTAAGAGAACAGGATTCTTTAGTCTTTGCCCAGATGACCTCCTGGCTTTGCTTCACAGTCTCTTGGAAAAAGCTGTAGCAGCTAAAGAAATCACTACTCCAGAAATTTTTGAAACAGCAACCCACCCACTCAATGAAGAATGTGTGGAGCCCATTAAAGAGGCACAGAGGGATGGTGTGTAAATTTCACACCTGCTGAAA
>VZTR01030791.1:0-10915 GCA_013400775.1 Chaetops frenatus
GGGGGGGGGTCTGGCTCAGCTCTGGGGGTCCCACCAAGCTCCTGCCCCCAGCAGGACCCCTGTGGGGGGGAGTGAGGAGGGGGGGGCAGTGAATGTGGGGAATCCCAGACTGGAGGGAGCTGGAATGTTCAGGAATGTTCCAACACCACGGATCAGAGGGTGGAAAAATTCACATTGTGGTAAAACTTCATTGGGGGTGGGGGGCAGTTCTGGGGGACCCGCTGTGCAAACTGTAAACTGCAGGGGGTGGGGGCAGCTCCAGCCCCTCGGGAACAGATCCCAACGCTCAGGAGCAGATCTGTCCCCCAAGTCCCAGTTGGAGCCCCTGGAGCTGTTAACGAGGCTGTGGCAGTGCAGAAACCCTGCTGGAGCCCCCAGATCGTGCAGGAGGGTCCTGGGATCCCTCCAAGGGCAGCTCCGTGTTCCAGGATCTCCACGAGGGCACAGGTTGGTGTTGTTGGGTCCCTCCAAGGGCAGCTGCAGAGTCCCCCCGGGGCAGCTCCGTGTTCTGTGCGCCCTCTGAGGGCGGCTCTGTGTCCCGGGATCCCCCCGAGGGCAGCCCCCCGTTCTGTGCTCCCTCCAGGAGCAGCTCCACGTCGCAGGATCCCCCTGGGATCAGCTCCACGTCCCCTCGGGGGGCAGCCCCAGCTCCCCAGCCCGGGCTGGTAACTCCGTGTCCCGGGAGCGGCCGCGGTTCCCGGGCTCCCTCAGGACGAGTCCCGGTCCAGGCTGCAGCCCAGGGCCTCGATGTCGCTGCTGATGTGGGAGATCATCCGGTCCCACTCGTCCTCCTCCGAGGGCACGGACTGCTCGTCGGAGCTGCCGGCGGCGCCGGTGCCGTTGGAGGCGGAGGCGGGGCCCAGCGAGCGCCGGTAGCGCCCGAAGCTGTCGGTGATGATGCCGCGGCCGTCCTTCACCCCGATGGTCTCCAGGAAGTTCTCGAAGTGCTGGCTGTCCTTCTCGGGGATGAAGGGACGCAGGCCTGGGGCCGGACACAGCACGGCCACGGTGAGACCCCGGGGGATTCCTCACCTGGGGGTCGCTCCCGAGCCTTCTGGGAGGGCCCAGGAGGGATGGGGACCTTCAGGGTCCCCCACTCGTTCACACCTGAGACCTGCAGCCACTGCTCACTGAGGGCAAAACCTGGCTCAAGGGGGGTTTTCTGAGCTCCAAACCATCGAATTCCTCACCTGGCACCTTGCTTGGCTTTGCTGAGCTTATCCCAGTAATTTGTCCCATCAGGGACACCTGTGCTGTCCCCTGGGTGTCCCCATGTGAGACACAACACTCCTGTGCTGTGGGGATTTTAAATTCCTGACTCCTTTTCCTTGGACGTGAGAGGCCCCATGCGTGGTCAGACACTGCTCCTGTCCTGGGAGGGTTTTGTATTCCTGACCTCTTTTCCTAGGATATCAGAGGCCAGGCTGTTTAGATACCCCTAATCTGGAGGAGGTTTCCTGGCCTGGAGATTCACAGGTCTGGATTAAATTCCCTGGCTCTGGAGGGGGTTTTTAGGTTTGGGAGAGATTCACAGGTCTGGATTAAATTCCCTGGCTCTGGAGGAGGCTTTTAGGTTTGGGGGTTTGGGAGAGATTGCCAGGTCTGGAGGAGGTTCCCAGGTGCTTCACAGCCAGGCAGGAACAGGGAACAGCTCTGAGGAGAGCCTGCAGCTGTGGGATGAGCTGGGCTGGACAGACCAGAGCTGCCTCAGGAACGAGGAACCTCCACAGGACAGCTGGACTGGGACGTTTCTCCTCTCGTGGTGGCACCCCAAGGCCTCCCTGCACCCTCCACCCCCGCAGTGCCAGCCCTCAGCTCGGGGCTCCTGGGAGCCATCCCAGCACTCACCCAGGAGCAGGAATTTCCTGCTGTCCCCGTAGAGCTGCTTGAGGTTGATGCAGAACTCGTGGATGGAGGCCCCGTTGCGGTACTCGTGCAGCAGCATGGCAAACTGCTGGATCTCCTGCGACGACAGCTTGGTGCGCAGCTGCGGGGACACCACGGCCCTCATGGCACCCGGGGCTTGGCAAGGGTGTTGGGAGGGCCAGGAACCCCCTGGGAAACCGCCCCATGAGCTGTGGGGGTCGCTGGGACTCATGGGGTGTTGGGCCATGAGGGGACTTGGATGCTGGGAAAGGGAAAAGTGGGGGATGCTCTTATGGGAGAATGAGAGATCCAGAGGAGGCCAAGGAGCTGCTCCCAGGCTGGGAGAGCTGGGAATGTTCCCCTGGAGAGGAGAAGGCTCCAGGGAGAGCTCAGAGCCCCTGGCAGGGCCTAAAGGGGCTCCAGGAGAGCTGGAGAGGGACTGGGGACAAGGGATGGAGGGACAGGACACAGGGAATGGCTCCCCACTGCCAGAGGGCAGGGAAGGGTGGGAGGGTGGTGAGGGACTGCAATGGCTTTCCCACAGAATCTGTGGCTGCCCCATCCCTGGAAGTACCCCAGGCCAGGCTGGATGGGACTTGGAGCACCCTGGGACAGCAGAACCATGGCAGGGGGTGGGACTGGCTCATCCCTACAGCCCCTTCCCACCCAAACCCCTCCATGATTCCACGAGCTGAGCCCACCACACCAGGCCCTCCAAGCCCAGCCTGGCTGGGAAGGAGGGGGAGGACGACAAGCTGCTCCTCCACCCCCATCCCTGAGCCTGGGGCCTGATCCCCAGTCCCACCGTCATCATGTAGTCCTGGAGCAGCTCGGTGGCCGTGGTGCTGAGCTCGCTCTCGCTGGCCGTGGTCACGTGCGGGGACGGCCGCGCCGAGAGGGAGCAGGGGGACGCGTCCCCCCCTTCCAGAGTGTCTGCAAAGGAGCTGACACCGAGCACGGGTGAGTTCTGACAGCACCTCGGGGCGGGTGGGGATTTTGGGTGGCTCGTGCAGGGCCAGGAGTTTGGTTCTGACCCTCCCAACCCAGGGTAGTCCATGGCACTGGAAGCCCCGAGCACTCCTTTGGTGACACTGACAAGGGAGCCCTGTGTGGGGGATTATCCCTCTGGCTGCTTCCCTGTTGGGAACAACGCTGGGAAAATCCCCAAACTCTGTATTTTGGGCTTAAATGTGCAATTTTCAATAATGTTCCTAATTTTTCCCCATGTTAAACACTCCTGGAGTATCCCCCTGTGCTGGCTATTCCAAGAGCATCCCTGCATGTTAACCAATGGTTTGTGTGTTAGGATTTCACCTGACAAACACTGTCAATGTTTCCAGCGAACCAGGAGGGAAAAGTTGCCCAAATAACAAGTTTTTGGGGAAAAACCCTTCTCCCAGCTCCAGCTGGTGCCCCTGCTGTGCTGACACAGGCCCTGCTCACTGTGACTGTGACTCCCTGGAATGCTGAGGGCAGAGCAATCCAGGCCTGGACAGGATCTGTGCCAACCCCCCCGAGGCCCAGCTGAGCTTCCCCGTGTGCCCAGGGCAGCAGATCCGGGTTAATCCCGGCTCCAGGGGCCATGGGTCACTCACAAAGTGCTGGCATCCGCCTCAAAGGGCTCCTTCACGTCCACTTTGGTGGAAGAGTCGTCTGGAGGGGAAAAAAAATTCGGGAGATGGAATGTGAGAGGCACAACCTCAGAGACACAAAGTGATTCCTGACTTGACTGGGAGAGGAGAGGAGAGGCCAAGAATGAGCGACAGGATGAGAGGAAAAAACCTCAGGTTGTGCCAGGGGAGTTTTAGGCTGGATCTTGGGAAGATTCCTTCATGGAAGGGGCATTGGAACAGCTGCCCAGGGCAGGGGTGGGAGTCCCCATCCCTGGAGGGATTTAACAGCCCTGTGGATGTGGCACTTGGGGACACGGTCAGTGTGGCCTTGGCAGTGCTGGGGGCTGGGTGGGCTCAGGGGTCTTGGGGGCTTTTCCAGCCCCAACCCTTCCTGGCTGTGGCTGTGTGTGGGCCCAGAGAGGTGCTGGGTGCCAGGAGCAGCGAGGACACAGACCCAGCAGGGGACAGACCCTGACAGAGCAGGACAGACTCACCGCTGTGCAGGGAGAGGTGACGCGTCGGGGTCGAGGCGCCGTCGAAGATGGCGCGGTCCAGGAAGTCGATGGTGGACTCGGTGTAAACGATCTGGAAGACTTGGCTGAGCAGGGAGCACAACTCCTCAGCACCCACCTGGGAAGGAGCAGGGAGTCGTGGCAGATCCCACCGAGGGACAGCCCCCTCTCCCTCTGGCTCCCTGGGATGGCCGTTGGTCCCCAACGAGGACAGGGAAGGCAGGGGACCCCAGGTCTGTCACCCTCCTGCCATCCCTGCCCTGTTCCACCCAGCACTGGGACCCAGGGTGCTCCAGCACTGGCCCAGGAGCCCCCACATTCCGTGCTGGGGCTCCTCCATGCAGGTCCCTGGGGTTTTGGCTCATCCCAGAGAGGTGCAGGTGTCCCAGAGCTGGGAGTGAGGGGAGTGAAACTCCACCCTCGGTGGAGATCAGAGAGGCCGAGACTGGAATCCCTGGATCCAGACACTGGATGAAACAAATTCCCAGATCAGCACAGGGAAAACACCCCAATCAGCAAAACCCCAGTGTGGGATTGTTTTCATGGATTCTGTGCTGCTGCTGGATGACAGGGACCAAGGGAAACAGCTCCTGGAGACCCTCTTCCATCCCAGGCTTGGGACAGGGATCAGGATTCCCTCTCCAGGTGCTCCAGCAATGCCCAGTCACACCGGCCATCCCTAAATCTGGGCCTGTTTGTGTCCCACGAGGTGTGGGAGCAGGGAAGGATCTGGACACACCACAGGGTTTGGCCACTGCGGAGTTTGTGGCTCTGCCATCACCAGGACCCAAGAGCCAGGAACCTCCCAGCAATCCCAGCGCCTCTGAGCCCGGGCTGAGCCATTCCCAGGAGGGTTTCCATGGAGCAGTGGGAGCTGTACCTTGTTCTCTGTGGCCAGCACCACCAGGCAGCAGGACTCCAGGGGCCCCCCGGCGCTCTCGGACAGCGAGCCCGACGTCAGCGCCTTGGAGCCCTCGGCACACAGGCTCTGGCTCGGCGAGATCCCGGGATCCTGAGCTGAGGAGAGACGAGAGGTGAGGGGCAGGCAGGGCAGGGAGGGGATGGGAAGGGGGTCCTGCAGGTGAGGAAGAGCCCTGAGGCAGGAGAATGGGATGAACAGCCTCCAGTGTGGAGCTGGTTTGGACTGTTGTTCGGCTGTTGTCACAGCTCAGAATTCCATCACCAGATTTCCAGCCCCTGGGGCATTAATTCCTTTATTCCACAGCCTGTGCGTGGGGTTTCTCCCCGGCTCAGCTCCCTGTTCCCAAACCAGGCAGGTGTGACACGCACGCAGCTGCTCAGGACAAGGAACGAGGTCTCACCGAACCCTCATGGAATGCGTTGGGTTGGAGAGAGACCTTGAAGACCACGGGCAGGGACAACTTCCACTGTCCCAGGTGGCTCCGTGCCCAATCCTGCCTGGCCCCCAGGGGGACAATCCCAACTCCATGGCCACAACTCACCTGTCTTGAGCACGACCAGGTGAGCGGAGTCGTCGCGGATGTAGGACACGGAGGCGATGTCGTGGATGGGCACCCTGAGGATCAGGTCCTCCCCGTCCCTCCACACCAGCTTGATGTTGTAGGCAGAGAGGCTGATGACGGCGTCGTGCTCCGGGGTCAGCTGCCCCGGGAGCTGGTGGGCTCTCTGGAACACAGGGATTCACGTGGATTTGCGTTGGAAGGAGCCCAGGCATTACCCAGCTCACACCTTCCACTGATCCCAGGCTGCTCCCCACCCAACCCAACCTGGCCTGGAACACTTCCAGGGATGGGGGCAGCCATGTCTTTTATGGGAAATCCATTCCAGTCCCTCCCCACCCTCCCAGGGCTGTTTCCCCTTTGGGAACAGCTTTCCCTCCCTGCCACAGAGCAGCAGGATGGAGGAGAGGGGCTGGCTGAGGCCCCAGCCCCGAGGCAGCTCTGTGAGCCTGGGGTTTTGCCTGCTGGGGTTTCTGGAGCAGCCCGGTGCTCACCTTGGCGTTGTCGATCAAGTGCAGGATCTCCGTGCGGCTGGAGGGGTTCAGGTACCCCGGGATGGAGGTCAGCTGCCCTAAATACTGGGAGAGAAGAGCCAGACCATTACCACAGCAAGGACACGAGCCTGGGCAGGGCAGAATTGATGCCTTGAGAGGCTACCTAGAACAGAGGCTAGAAAGAGTTAAAAGAATAAGGTAGGTATTTACTGAAAGGCCTTCCCAGGGTACACCTTGGGCAGTACAAGAGGCTACACCCAAGATGGGGCCACTAACACGTGTTTTTTGGACAGATATAAAGCTTGATCCATCTGGATTTTAGAGGTTAATTGTCCAATTACAGCCTCAGGTAGTGCAGTCCCATTCTCCAGTTCGCCACCCCCTTTCTCTTTGCTGCTGTCCTCGGTTGTTTACATTTTTGGGGGCTTGGAAAAACAGAGTGTCCTTGAAGTTAGGGCCTGGAGAGAGGTTGTTTTGTCAGAACGAAACAGTAAGACAGCAGCTGACAGGCTATGGAGTGGTGTAGTTATACATTAAAGCAGTACTGATCTGGAAAACATAAAAGCTAAAACTTAAGGCATCAGAACGGAGGCGCTCTAAGGAAAACCTGGCGGTGGGCGAGAGGTGTGGGAGTGTTCCCCTGGAATAAAGAAGCCCCACAGAAACCTCAGAGGGGCTTCAGGAGAGCTGGAGAGAGACTTGGGACGAGGGGGAGTGGGGCCTGAGGAAGGAATTCCCACGGGTACCTTGACTTCCTTCTCGATGTAGTCGTGGAGCAGCAGGTCGGGCTCCACGCGCTCGGGAAGCGCCACCACCACCGTGTGCAGCGGCCGCCGCTCCGTCACCTTCTCCTGCGCCTTCTTATCCCGGCCCTTCTCCCCCTTCAGGAACACTCGCTTGAACGGGGACACAATTCCAGGCTGGGGAGAGGGACGGGAGCAGCGGCGGCGCGGTGAGGAGGGGGTTTGGCACCGGAACCGGGTGCCAAACCTGTGTCCCTGGACCTCACCCCCCTCCTGCTGCCTCTGCACCGCGGGCACGCCGGGTTTGGAGCTACAAATGGATGGCTTTCCACAGAAAACCCTTTTCCTGGGACACGGCACAAAGAGCTGCGTGTTCCCGCTACCAAAATAGGGTGGTTTTCCCCCCAAAGTCGCCACGTTCAACCTTACAGGTAAGAGAAATACAACCCTCATACACAACAATGTATTCCAGGTGAGGAGCGGCTCCAGAGGGATTCTCCACCAAGGTTTTGTACCTCCCTGAGGATCTGCTGGGGCAACTCAGCAAGGAATGCCAAAGGAACAGGCAGGAATGCTCCAAGGAGACCCCAAACAAGGAGAAAGTGGATTTCCCTGGGAAAAATGGCAAACTGCAAACAGCGAAGTGCCAGCTTTGGAAAACCACTGGGGCCAACATACAGGATCCCAGCTGTCCTTTGGCATGGGAGTGCCATGAGGATCTCACCAAACTCTGGATAAATGACTGGGAACATCCCCAAACTGCTCCAGTTCCAGGTTTACCGGAGGGAGTGGGTGTTTGGAGCAGACAGATCCATGGCTGGATCCAGGAACTCCTTGGACATGTGATTGCAGTGTCCCATTCCTTGGTGGTCTCTGCTTCCCACCCCTCAGGACAAGCACACCCTGGCTTTCCTGACCCTCATGGGCAAGGGAAAGGAACGTGGGATCCCAAGGGGCAGAGAACATGCTCCCAATGGTGAATTAATGCAATATAGACCAAGGAAAAGCTGCTGGGACAATGGGAATTACCAGCTCACAAGGACACTGGGGACAGCCTGGCCTGGAAAATCATCCCTTGGATCAGGGAGACAAAAATAAAGGGATCTTACAGGAAAAAGAGGAGAGGAAGCAGCTCCACAGCCCTGCCCCAGGAGCAGCAGTGTGGATTTTTGGGAAGCATCCCTACACAGAGCATCCACAAGGACTCCATCATCCTCCACTAGGATATTCCATAATCCTGCCAAGGGGCTGGGACCCTGGAGAGAAGGGAATCCTGGACACAACAGGTCCTTTTGCCAAGAACAGAGGTTTGGGGACCCTCCAACTGTGGGATGTCCCATCCAAAACCTCGCCAGCCAATGCCCATGGCTGCAGATCCACAGGAACCTTCCAGGACTCCAAAGCAGAGCAAAGCAGGAACGTGTCACAGGGGTGTGGAGGTTTGTACCCAGACACTTCCCCCTCCACCAGGCAGGACCCAGATCCACCCCAATCCAGAAAAACCCCTTTTCCCCTCGAGGCTGCATCCATAGGCCTGGGATGATCCCACACCCCCCTGGCTGTCCCGGGGAGGGACTGGGGACTCCAACCCCGAGGCGGAGGCGCCGGCGGCGGCCGTGACGCAGCCTGAAACAGCTCCTGCTTTTCGGGACAGCCCAAAGCCCGGCACCCACCTCGTCCTCCATGGAGTCCCCAGCAGGAGAGCAGGGCTGAGCCGTGCCTGGGAGGGGGCTCTGGGGGGAGCAGGGAAGGCTCTGCTCGTTTTGGGGGTGCTGGAACCGAGGCGCTCGGGGCCAGGAAGTGCCACGGCCCCGGTTTCCTCCTCCCCACGTGACAGACTGAGCTGGGGAGGGAAGTACGGTGGGGCCACGAGCCCATTCTCTGCTCCCATCCCTGCTTCCTGCACCCCTGAATCCCTGGGAATGCCCCAAATCCTTCATCCTCTGCCGCTGCCACGCCCAGGAGGGAAATATCCCCATCCCAAGGGAGGTGGATAAACCCTGGTTTCTCCTCCAAGCTCAGAGTTTTGTTCCAACACCCAGCTGGATCCCAGGTGCTGCTTTTCCAAATCTTAGTGATCCCATGATCCATTGAGTCCATGGGCTGTAAAGCTTCCTCCTGCCCAGAGCAGCTGTGGCTGTCCCTGGACCCCTGGGAGTGTCCAAGGCCAGGCTGGACAGGGCCTGGAACACCCAAAGTTCCTCCACCCACCCCAATTCCTGATCTCCCAGCACACACCAGCACATCCACACTCGCCCTGCATCCCACTCCAAAATCGACTTTATCCCAAAGAGCTCCAGCCCTGGAGCAGCTCTGGGGCCTCCTCTGGATCCCTCCAGCAGCTCCAGGTCCTGGTGCTGCTGGATCTGGGGCAGCTCTGCAGGTGTGGGGTCTCACCTGAGGGGGGCAGAGGGGCAGAATCCCCCATTTCCTGCTGCCCACGCTGGGATCAGCCCAGGCACGGCGCTGGATATTTGGGATAACAAAGGAAAGTCAGGAATTTCCCCTGAAGATGCAACTCCAAGATCAGCAACTCTACGTTTTAGGAGGGAAATGCTGAAGCAGCTGCTGGAAAAGAGGCAAAAGGCAACCAAGCTCAGGTGTNCCTGTGGGAAATGGTGTTTTATCCCAGGACAGCTCCACATTCCCGCTGGGATCACCACGCGGGAATGTGAGCTCCTGGAAGGAATTGCAGGGCTCCAGTTTAAACCAGTTCAGATTTTACCCAAAGCCGGGCTGGGATTTTCCTCCTCATCCCAACCAAACCTGCCCTGAGCTCCCTTTGGATCAGCACTGAGGGAGCTCAGTTCCTTCACTTCAGCTCAGAACGCTGCTGGAATGATCCAGAGAGTGGGAAAAGCAGGGAGAGGAGTTCTCCCCGCAGCTGGAACATCTGAGGAAGACAAAGGTGGATCTTCCCCTCTCCGCAGCCCAATTATCCAGGTTTGATGGTGATCCACAGGCAGCAGCTCCAAGGGTTAATTAATTAAGCACCAAAACGATGGGAAACCTGCTCCAGGGAAGCTCCCCAAGGCCACGGATCAGCCCAGGAGGTGCCACAGCCACGCCAGTCCCAGGTCCCCCCTGCTCCAGGGGGACTCGGGGAGCTCCTGATCCACCGGGATCGGGACTGGAAAATGTGGGCTCAGCCTGGGAAAGGGGCAGAAGGAGGGTTCAGGGACCAGAGGAGAGACAAGTGGGATTACCCAGGTGGGATAAGAGGGGTGGGGGGACCAGCCCAACGTGTCCCTGGGGGAGGGAGGAGGCACTGATCCAGACTCTGCCAGGTGCCAGGAAATGAAGTGGGATAGCCCAGGGCCCAGGTGAGACACACCTGAGCTCAGCCTAAGCCCCTCTGCAGCCTCGGGAGCAGGATCATCCTGTCTCCAGGTGGGAAATTCCTCCTGCAGCATCTCCCGGGGTCACCTGGTGGCATCATGGGGGCTTAATTCCCAAATCTGACTATTCATGAAGCTTGGAGGGAAATTCCCAAAAAAACCCCACTCACTTTTACTCATTCTGGGGATGTTTTGCCCAGCTCCAGGCAGAACTTAAGCAGGAACCCGCTGCCACCTCCCAGGATCCCTGTGAGGCCAGGCACTCCCAAAATCTCCAATTTCTCCCCAAAACTCTGGGATCAAACCCATCCTCCCACTCCAGGCGTGCGGAGCAGCCCTGGCTGAGCCTCTCTCACAGGACACAGAAATGGGTTGAAAGGAGGGAAATCAGGGCAACACGGGCACGGCTGGAGCTGCTGAGCCCCAGAGGCATAATAAAGGCACCAACTGATAGATGTATGACATGAATTAATCCGCACCAATAACAACTTAGATAAATTAGCGAACTCATAAATTAATCGCTCCATAATTAATAACCCCATCAATTAATAAGCTTCTCCAAGCCTTCATTCACAGCGGGAGGTTTTGGGGGTGGGGGCTCTGGAACAGCCGCGGGAGGGGATCGGGCACGGCCGGGAGGGCTCCGGACCGGGCTGAGCGACCCTCGAGGGGCACAGCGCGACCCCCGGCTGTCCCTGTGTCCCCGGGCCCCCGCTCTCACCTTTTTGCCCTTCTTGCCCTCCTCCTCCATGGCTCCGGCGGCGGCCCGGGCCCCCCCCGGGGCATCCCGGCCGGGGTGAGCGGCGGGGCCTCAGCGCGCGGCAGCGGCGAAGGCGGCCATGGCCCGCCCGGTTCCCGCTCCAGCCCC
>VZTR01030792.1:315-31148 GCA_013400775.1 Chaetops frenatus
TACTGGTGTGTTATTGCCGTGTTACCGGCGTGTTCCTGGGATGTTACCCCTGTGTTACCCGCGTGTTGTCGAGGTGTTAGCGGTGTGTCTGGGGGTGGACGGTGTCGCGGATGTAGCGCTGCGTGGTTTAATCACTTAATTAATTAATCACGGGTGGGGGTGCGGGGAGGCTGGAGGGGCTCGGGCTCTGCTCCTAAGGAACAGCGACAGGATGATAGGGTGTAGCTGTGCCAGGGGGTGGTTTAGGTGGATATTTGGAACATTTTGACCTGGAAGGGGTTGTCCAGCCCTAGCACAGCTGCCCAGGGCAGTGGTGGAATCCCCATCCCTGGAGGGATTTAAAAGGGACGTGGAGGTGGCATTTGGGGACATGGGTTAAGGGTGGCCGTGGCAGTGCTGGGGAACGGTTGTGCTCGATGGTCTTGGAGGGCTTTTCCAACCTAAACAATTCCCTAATTCCCTGCGTTGGGGTGCACGTGTTCCCTCCTTAGAGAGCTGCTTAATCACTGTCTTGTTCTGTGTCCTTACCCCCCTCCAAACCCTTCCATGAAAGATGATGGGGCTGGAAGACCACGTCGATGAATTCCCTCGGTGATTTGTTTCCCTAGTGATGCACTGGGGGAACCTGAAGTAAACTCTGTGTGCAGAAGGGAAGCTGAACTTGGGATAAATTGGAGCACAAATGTCACAATTCTCAGTCTCCTGATGAACAGCAGAACCCCAGGGCTTCACGGTGGAATATTCTGTAATGAAATAATGATTTTTCCAGCTGCCCAGTGGTGGTTAAGAGGAAGCTTGGGCTGCTTTCTGCTGAGCTCACCCTGCCCAAACGATCTCTTTATTGCAGCAGTTTGCAACTCGCTGGGTTGCAACACCTCCCCTTGTTCTGTGCTTAAACAGCAGCGTGGTGCCCTTTGCTTTCTGTAAGAGGATTTCTGGAAGTGCAGGCAGGGACCTTCCATGGCTCACTGGCACTGAGCTGAGAATCTTCTGGGCCAGAAGAGTCACTGGAAAACAGCAAATCATCCTTACAGGAGTGTTGAACGTCGTGTTGGAGACTGAGCCTGGGTTTCTGATGCTCCTTAAGAGGTTTTTCCGTGCCTTTTTTCTGTGCCCTTGTATTGGGAAGGCTGTGAGGGTGGGGAGGCCCTGGCACACATTCCCAGATTTGCTGTGGCTGCCCCTGGGTCCCTGGCCGTGTCCAAGGCCAGGTTGGACAAGGCTTGGAGCCACCTGGGATGGTGGAAGGTGTCCCTGCCCATGGCAGGAGTGGCACTGAGATCCCTCTAACCCAAACCCCTCTGTTTCTGGGATCCTTCAGGTAAATCCCAGGGGGACCTCAGACAGCAGCTCGTGCATCCTGCAGTGTCTTTTTGGAAGGTTTGATCTTGGCTGCTTCCTGTTGTGTACTTTTGTAAGTTTAGATAGAAAACAGCTCTGCAAAGGGGTTGATTGAAATGGATTTCATTCCTGATTTCTGTAACTGCTAAGGAGGGACGTTCTGGAGCAGTTTTACAGATTTGTGTCACTCACAGGACTAACACAGAGCTGGTACAGGGCTGCTTGGGGAGAAGAATGCTCCTTGTTAATCTCTTTTACTTCCTTTAACCCGTTCTGCTCAAAGCTGAGGCTGGTGGTACTGCAGAGCACAGGGCTACTGTGTCCTGAGTACAGCAAGGGCCAGGAATTTGGGGAGGTGAGGGCTGTGAATCTCAGGGAGGTGAGAGCCACAAACTCAGGGAGTTGAGGGCTGGAATCCTACAATGGCAGTGAGTGTCACCTCAAGGGTGTCAGTTCTGTGAATATCCGATATTAAAAACAGAGAGATTTGTAGGAATTGTCTAAACCACTTCACAATCCTCAGTTTGGGGCTGGATTTGTTCAGCTCAGGGAATTGAGGTGTCTGTGCGGGGGCGCTGCAGCCCTGAGGTTCAGCAGGTCCTTGCAGGGCACGGGGAGGGTTTGGGGTTGTGTTTTCTGGTACAGCTGCTC
Source organism: Chaetops frenatus (assembly GCA_013400775.1). NCBI lineage: Eukaryota > Metazoa > Chordata > Aves > Passeriformes > Picathartidae > Chaetops > Chaetops frenatus. The sequence continues at coordinate 2,308 of VZTR01030792.1, forward strand.
CTTTCTGTGGCTCCTGGGTGGCTGCAGGAGCAGACAGAGGTTTCCTGGTGCTTGACACTCACCTGATTGCTCAAGAGGCTTTGTGGTGTTTGTGATTCCTGGTTGGGCCCTGGTGTTGCTCCATGGGCCTGGGGCACCCCTGGGCTGGCCAAAGCCTCTGTCCAGTGGCTCTGGAGGGACAGGAGGGCAGGGAGTTCCCTGGGGTTAATTAGGTCATGATGTTATTTAAGACAGGAGCATTTCAACCCGAAAATGACCCAAAGTGGAGATTACTCAGAGCTGAAACATAAAGGAATAAGCAGTTCCTTGGAAGCTTCCTGCAGGAGCCAGCACCTCCTCCTGAAGAGCAGCCAAGGCAAAAACCGGACCCAACGAGTTTATGAGGATAAAAGTCACCTTGGATAAGTCACATTAAAGGCTGCTCACAGCAGAGGGAAGGGCAACCCCAACAGCCAGAGAAGCTGTGGCTGCCCCTGGATCCCTGGAAGTGTCCAAGGCCAGTTTGGATGGGGCTTGTAGCAGCCTGGGACAGTGGAAGGTGTTCCTGCTGTGGGAATGGTTTTGAGGTCCCTTCCAGCCCCAGTCATTCCATGGCTCTGTTCCCCTTGGCAGTGCTCCCAGGTGGTTGTGTGGAGTCTGTCCTGTGAATAAATCCATGACTTTATCCTCTTCCCCTCCAATACTGGGTTCAAACCTGTGGGAGGTTTGGAGATGCCCTGGTTGGTGCTGGCCAAGCCTGGATTTGTGGAGCTCAGCCTGCCCGAGTGGGACCTCCCTTCATGGCCTTGTTAATCCAGAAGAGATCCCTAATTTTCACCAGGCAGTGCGAGGGGGATGGAAAGTCTGGATCCAGAAGCTCAGCCACCACTCCTGCTCTGGGGCAGGAGAGGTTTCCTGGGGGGTTTGAGGTAGGTCTGTGATCTTGCCAGATGTTTGGAAGCACAGAACTGAGCAGGTAGTAAGCAGTGCAAAGTGAAAAATGAGATTTTTGGGTTTTGCAGTGTCCAAAGTCGTGCTAAGTCTGTCCTAAGCAGAAAAGAGGCTTATGGATGTGTGGGATGAGCAGGGCAGCTGTCCCAGCTGGGCTCTGACATGTGCTCCCTGTGGCAGATCTGCCTCTGGCAATAGATTAGTGTGCTGATACTTGAGCTGATTAAGGATGTCCCTTTCTGTGGCAGCAGGGGTGTTTTTCCAGCTGTGGAGACTTAGGGAATCCCACAATGGTTTGGGTTGGAAGGGAGCTTAAAACTCATCCAGTTCCAACCCCTACAAGCTCCAAGCTCCATCCAGCCTGGCCTTGGACACTTCCAGGGATCCAGGGGCAGCCACAGCCTCTCTGGGCACCCTCAGTGCTTCACCACCCTCACAGGGCACAGTGTGATAAAAACTCCTTTTTCTAGAGGGTTTTGTGTCATTGTGAGCAGAACCTAAAAGGGGAAATGGGAGAACTTAGTGGTTGTGGTGTCCTGGCTGAGTCCTGGCCACATCCTGGTCCCTGTGCCAGGGGACACCCTGCAGGTCCCCGAGCTGAGCCCTGTTGTGTCCCCAAGCAGGACAGGAGCCATGGCCATCCTGTTTGCTGTGGTGGCGAGGGGCACCACCATCCTGGCCAAACATGCCTGGTGTGGAGGGAACTTCCTGGAGGTGACCGAGCAGATCCTGGCCAAAATCCCATCTGAGAACAACAAACTGACCTATTCCCATGGCAGGTGAGTAACCCTGTCCTTGGGTCTGGGGGGCACGAGGACAGGAACAAACTGGGTGGGTTTGGGGGCTTTTTCTGTGATTCTGCAATTTTTTTCCCATCCAAATTTCCATTTGATGGCGTGTGCCACCAACTTGAGTTTCTTCGAACTCCTTAAATTCATTTAGTGAGTTCGTTTTGTTATTAATAACTTCTGTGTTTTTGATATAAATCTCTAAGGAAAAGCAGCCCTTTGGCATCAGGAATTCTTTGGGTTGCTCTCTCTCTGCTGTTGGGATCCTTCTTGGACTCTCTGAGGAGTCTACAAGGAGGCACCAGACAAGTTTCACCTCAATCCTTCCAGGAGAGTTGGGGATGTGCAAGGATTTTTGAACTTTTTTTTGGGAACAGACCTTCAGGGCAGAAACCTGTGCCCCACCCTCACTTCCCTGGACATTTACCTGGGACATATTTATCTGTGCCAGCTCCATAGAATAACTGGGATTTTCTCCTGCCAGCTCCCAAAGGCCCCACAGGCAGCAGTGGCTTCTGGAAAACGAGTCCTGTGGCAGCTTCCAATGACCTTTTGTTCCTTCCTCTCAATTCCCTGCAGTTACCTGTTCCATTACATCTGCCAGGACAGGATCATTTACCTGTGCATCACAGATGATGTGAGTACTGGGGACACAGCAATGGCCCAGCAGGCCCTGGGAAATTTGGGAATTTTGGTTTCCATGTGGCAGTTATTTAGTGAGGGCTGCTCTGAGCTGCCTTTTCTCCCATTGGAGCTACTCTGACCTCAGTTACAGCTTTGATCTCAGCCTGGAGCTCAAATAATCAGAGTTGTGGGGTGGTTTGGGTTGGGAGGGACCTTCAAAACCATCCCATTCCAACCCCTGCCATGGGCAGGGGCCTTCCACTCCTGTGGGTTGTGGGTTTTGGGGGGAAATTCTTAGCTTTGCCTGGTTTCTCTCTCAGTGCAGTGGGTTGGTGGTGCAGAGACCGTTCTAGCTGCCAGGGAGATTTGCCTGGTTCTCATGAATCCTGGAAGTGCTGAAGGAAAACCTCCCCTCAGTGCAGGATTGGGACTGGGACAGCCCCGGGGCTGCCAAAATCACACCCAGCCAGGCCAGTCAGAGCTGGGAGCTGCAGCCCCTCCAGCCCTGGCAGGTTGGTGTTCCTGATGATGCCTTTTTTGGGGCTTACCTAGACAAAATTAAAAGAATAAAACCAGATCTATTTAATGAAGGGCCTTCAGGTCCATTAAGGGCAGACAAAGCCTCCCCAAGGGGCTACACCCAAAGTGGAGAATGGTGATGAGTTTTTCACACAATTATAAGTTTGGTTCATTTACATATCAGGGGTTAATCCTCCAATTACATCTTCAGGTAATGAAGTCATATTCCCCTAGTTTGCTCCCCAAAATTCACTTTTGTTTGTACTTTTTGGGGCCTGAGGCTGCAGGGTGTCCTTGGATCTGAGGCCCGGAGTGATTGTTCTGTCTGACCAAAATGTGCAAACTGTTAACTACACTTTATATGGAGTTTAGAGTTAGGTACTAAAGCAGGACAGGATTTGTAAAATGCAAAGGCTAAAATCCTAAGGCCTCCCTGCCATTCCCTGCTGTCCCTCCCCAGGACTTTGAGCGCTCCAGAGCCTTCACGTTCCTGAATGAGATCAAGAAGCGGTTCCAGACCACGTACGGCTCCCGGGCCCAGACTGCCCTGCCCTATGCCATGAACAGCGAGTTCTCCTCCGTGCTGGCAGCACAGCTGGTGAGACCCCCAGGCCCCTCCCTGCCAGCCCAGCTCCCCCCGGGAATCCTCTCTGCCTGGGCTTTTTGGGGTGGGGTTGAGTTGTCCCTTGGATTCAAGGTGAGGTGGCCTGGGAATGGTGGCTTTAATGGTGTCCTCACCCTGTGCCTGGGGCTGTGCCTGTGGGGTGGGGAGGCTCTCAGTGCTCTGCTGGGGCTGCTCTCCAGGGAGGGCTTGGCTCTTTTCCTGCTGATCCCATGGAAAGGGCTGCGTTTGGGGGCGTCACAGGTGCAGGAGGAGGGGCCATTTCTGGGGACAGCAAAGCTCTGGCCCCAAATACCCAAGTGTAGGAATTCTGGGCCTGTACCAGTTGTGTGGATCCCATTTTCCCTGGCTGTTCTCTGTTGCAGAAATACCACTCGGAGAGCAAAGGGCCAGACCAGGTGGCAGAGACACAAGCCCAGATCGATGAACTCAAAGGGATCATGGTCCGGAACATAGGTACTGCTTCCCTGGGAAATGCTCCCTGCAGCTGCTTTTATTTTGAGTTTGGGCTTTGACCCTTCCAGATAGAGGGTGACATCTGGAATTGACCCAAATCCAGTTCCTAAATGCAGCCTGTGTGATGTGAGGCTGTTCCTGGTTATCCCAGGAAGGCTGGCAGCTGCAGGCAGCAGCTCCTGGCTTGGGGCTGGGTGTTGGTGGGAGCAGCTTTTTGCACTGGGATTTCACCTTCAGAGCTGGATTTTTGTCTCTTTTCTCCAGACCTTGTGGCACAAAGAGGAGAGAAGCTGGAGCTGCTGATTGATAAAACAGAGAATCTCGTGGATTCGGTGAGTCTGGGGAGAACCTGCAAGTGGGGAAATTGTGATGCTGCACCAGGGAGCAGAAAGGTGGGGGGACAGCACCTGGAGACACTTGAAGGGACACAGATTCCCCTGCAGGGAATCCTTTCCACTCCTTCAAGCTGTTTCCCAGCTGCATCCCAGTTTGGGAAAGATCCAGCTTCCCCCTGCTCCCTGTGCCACAGCCAGTCAAGGGTGACACATCCCTGTCCTCATCCCTTGTGCCCAAAGTGGGGAGAACCCACTCATTGTCTGCAGTGATAGGAGAGAGAAAATCACCATTTACACATCCCTGGCAGCCTGGGCTGAAGGCAGCTGGATGCAGATAAACTGGAAAATGTCCATCTGTGGAGTAGTTCCGATACCAGCAGGGAAAGTGTGGCTCATTTAAAATTAAAAAAGCTGAGTTTTTCCATCTAAATTATCTTTAAAGATTCTGGAGCTTCTTGGAGTGTTTCTGAGGAAGCGGAGACTAAAAAAACCCAAATTAATGTAATTATAAAGCACAGTTTTCTAGAAAAGTTCACTCTAGAAAAGTGCTGTGCAATCTGGAAGCTTTTTGTCTTTCCTTTGGGAATTCCTGGCCCTGGCTCAGCATCTCCTCTGCAATCCTGGCCTGATGCCCACCTGCTGTGGCATCCAGTGCTCACGCTGGGAGAGTGCCAGGAGCCCCTGTGGGGATCCAACCATCCTGGAGCTGCTTTGGAGGGGCAGCAGAGATCCTGGAATTCTCCAGCAGGGAAAATCCTGCAGCTGCCAGGTGTTCAAATCTTCTGTCCTCAGGAGGTGGTAGGAGGGAAAGCTTTAGGGAAAGGGACAGGAATTCCTTCAGCAGCTGGGCTGAGCTCATGGAGGAGCTATCCCAGGGAGTGCTGGGTTTTGGAAACCTCAGGGAAATGAAGGGATGGAATATCCTTCAGTGGGAATGTCCCACAGCCCTGGAGGGAGATCCAGGGCTGGCATTCCCCACCTTGGGAATGGGCTCCAGGGCAGAACTGTGGCACCCAGGGATGTGGTTCCTGCCTGCTGCAGCCTCAGGGAGGGAGCTTTGCAGGAAAAGCTGGCACTACCCACTGGAATGAGCCTCTGGAATGGCTGCTGCCATGGGCAGGTGCATCCTGCCCTGAGCTGTGTGGGAATGGCTGCACTGACCCAGCCTGGGGTGCTTGGGCTCATTTGGTGCCCAAACCCTATTTTGGAAGAGTGGAATTGCAGGGTACAGAGGGGACACTTGGAATGGGACAACCACAAGCTTTCCATTACAGGTTACCCAGAGGAGCTGTGGCTGCTCCTGGATCCCTGGCAGTGCCCAGGGCCGGGTTGGAGGGGTTTGGAACAGCCGGGGACAGCAGGAGGTGTCCCTGCCCATGGCAGGGGTGGCACTGGATGAGCTGTAAGTCCCTTCCAACCCAATCCATCCTGGGATTTTCCCTGTTTTCTCTTGCAGTCAGTCACTTTCAAAACCACCAGCAGGAACCTTGCCCGAGCCATGTGCATGAAGAACCTCAAGCTCACCATCGTCATCATCATCGTGTCCATTGTAAGTGTGGAACTTGGAGCTGCTGTGCCAGGCTGAACCCCTGGGGACACCAAGGCCCTGTCACTGCCCTGGGATCTGTGTGTGCTCAGCTCTGCTGGGAGGGCAGAACCAGCACAAGGAGCACCTGGCGGGCTCGTAGGACAAGAGGGTGAAGGGTCTGGACAATCAGTACTGCAGGGAGGGGCTGTGGAGCTCAGCCCGGAGAAGAGGAGGCTCAGGGGGACCTTCTGGCTCTGCAAGCACCTGAAAGGAGGTTGTGGAGAGGTGGGGATTGGCCTCTTCTCCCAGACAAGTGGGGAAATGGGCTCAAGTTGCATCAGGGGGAGTCAGGTTGGATTTTAGGAAAAATTCCCTGACCGAGAGATGAAGCCCAGGGCAGTGTTGGGGTCACCACAGAGATGTCCAGAAAATGAGTGGATGTGGCACTTTGGGACATGGTTTAGTGGGATTTGGTCAGAGGTTGGACTGGATGATCCTGGAGGTCTTTTCCAACCTTTGTGACCCTCTGAGGTGAGATGGGAGCACCGTGCCCAGGAGCTGCCTCTGCTCACTCAGCTGAGTGTCCTGCTCAAGCTGGGGTGGCTTTTTAGCCCTCCGTCCTGGTGGGATCTCGTTCTGTGACTGTGAAGTGGCTTTTTTGGTGTGACAGTTTCCCTCCAGCAGTAACAACTGTGGATGGAGCAACTGCAGGGTCAGAGTGGGAAGCACTTTGTCACCTCCTCCATGGGCACAGTTCTCAGCTGCAGGGACGTGGAGGGACAGGAGGGTGTTAAGTTCTTCAAAGCTTTGACAACCGGGGGTTTCACCTGGGGTTCCCAGGCGTGTGCTGTGGCAGCTGCTGAGTGCTGGGAATCCCTAATTCCCCGTGGCATTCCCGTTTTCCCTCCCCAGGTGATCCTGTACATCATCCTGTCGGCCGTGTGTGGTGGGCTGGCCTGGCCCAGCTGTGTGCAGCAGTAACTGGAGCTGCAGCTGCTCACCAGGAGATGAGGCAGAGTGTGAAGAAGGAACCTCCAGAGTGACTCCTGCCTGTCACCACTGCCACCTTCCACCTCCCACCCCTCCAGGACTTCAGACTTTTTGCCTTATCACCCAGACAGACCCAGCTGGCCGCTGCTCTTGCAGCTGTGACCTCAAGAGAGGGGTAGGCTAATTACTTGAAAGGATTTTGGTGTTCCTTTTGCTGTCCCAATGCCACTCCTCTGGAGGGTTCAGTGCATGCTGGCCCCATGTCCCTGTGGCTTTCACCTGGCTGGGGACAGCAGTGGCTGCAGCTGTCCCACCTGCCCTGGAGCTGTCCCACAGAGGAGGTTTGGGGTGGGCTGAGCCAAACTAATGGGCACAGGTGGGTTTGGGGTCCCACAGAGCCTCTCCTGCACATCTGGCCACATCTGGTGGCTCCCAGTGCTGCACCACGGGGAGGTCATGGTGTCACCCTGGTAGGAGCAATGGGGGTCTGGGCTTAGTGCACTCACAGGTGGAGGTGCTGCTGCTGGGGACATGTCCCTGTTCCTGCAGTGATCCTGCAGACAGGAGGAGGGTGTGGGGTCACCTCAGCGTGTGCAGTGGCTGCCTCTTCATCCTCACTTCTTCCTCATCTCCCCCTGGGCTGGTGGCTGAACAGACACAGCAAAGGGGAGGGTTGCACATGGTTCAGGATCTGCTTTCCCACAGATGATTTCTGCTGCTCTCCTTTGGAGGGATGACTGCAATGAATATAATTCTGGCACTGGCCATGGTGAATTTGGGGCCAATCTGGCTTGCTGAGGTGTCAGGGAGCTGCTGCTTGTGCTTCTCCTGGAGGGTGTGCACTGGAACTGGAGGGCAGAGAAGGGTTGGAGTTGGTGGCTGGTGACTTTCTCCAAGGTCTGAGGGAGAAAGGCTCTGCCAGAGGAACGTTCTCTGGGAGGATTTCAAACCAAACCCAAGGCTGGTAACCAAATGCAGGCTCAGGGGTGCTGTTTCTGTGCCAGCTTTACATCTCCATCGCCAGCCAGGCCTGGCTGAGGGAGCTGGAGCTGCTGGGGCCTGGGCAAGGGCTGGTGGCACTTCTGTCCTGGAGCTGACAGGCTCCTTTCCCAGGGGAGAAACAGAAACACCCTTCACGGGGGGAGGAATCTGCTCTTGGCCCAGGGAAGCCGAGGGGTGGAAGGGGAGGAAGGGGTGGCTGAGCTGGAGCACGAGGTCGGTGCTGTGGGGTCCTGGTGGCAGTGGCAGGGTGGGGACGTTGCTCTGCTGCTCCTTCACTGTGACACCAACCCCAGAGCTTCCCAGCAGGGCCCAGGTAAAGAGTTCTGGGAACAGCAGCTCCTTTGGATTTGGCTTCTGCTGGGCTGAAGTTTCACCAAGGGTGATGGATCTTGATGTCCACAAAGTGCCAGTGGCCACTGGCAGCTGCTTCTCTTTCTGTTCTGAATGTAAAGCTTGGAGTCCCCTCCTCCCTGCAGCCCCAGGTCCAGCTCTGCATGTTTTAGGGATCGTGCTGTTACCATGTTCATTTGGATGATTTAATAATTTTTAAAGAAAATCCTTCCTTTCCTTCTCGAGGATGCACTGAGGCATTAGTGTAAAAACAACATTACCTTGATTTCAATAAAATTCCTGTACAGAAAGCAGGGTTTCTTAGTTTTGTGGGAAACCTGCCTTGGGGATGCTCAGTGCTGATGCAGGGGGAGGTGTTGGAAGCAGGCTCGTGCTTCAGGATGAGGGAGTTGGATTTCCTCTTGGACTTGAAGAAACTGTTGGTGTTTGTTATCTCAGGTTGAGAGAAAGCTGCATTTTAATGGAATCAGCCAGGGCTTGGGATGAGAGACTATGGGGAGATGAAGAGATCACTTGGTGTGGGAATAGCTCAGAAAAATGAAAGAATAAAATTAAATTACAGTTCCTGAGTGTGATGGTTCTAGAGAGCTGTGCTGTGTTCCCTCCTGAGGTGGGACAGCCTCTTGCAAGGGCCTGCCAGCATCAGATTTGTGCTGGAAATGCCTGGGAATCCCAGCAGAACCCACCCTCAGCCTGGAACTGCATCCCAATCTGCATCTCCTCAGCCATCCAGGCTGGAAAACAATGGAGACAACCCAACCTGAGAGGCCTTACCTGGGCTGTAACCTTCAGCTGTTCAATGTCTGACTCTTCACCTGCTGTTAAATGTCCATGAAAGAGCAGCAGCTCTTGACTCTGGCCAGAGCAAGGCAGTGCCTGGAAAATCCCCCTTGGAATACAGAGCACAGGAAAGGCAACAGGAAAACCCCCAAGCAGTACAGAAATCCAACAGAGGGTGCTGCTCTTTTACCTTTTAGTGCCCTGGGAAGATCAAGGTCCAGCTGTGCCAGCAGGGAGAAATCTCAGAACAGAAGGTTCTGCACGAGGGAAGAGCCTGAACAGGGCAGTGCTGGGACCCCACTGAGCTTTATCAGGGTGGGAGAAGCCTCTCTAAATTCAGTTGTGTCACCCTGGGGAGGGGGTGACAGCCAGGGACTGAGCAGCAGCTCCAGCCCTGCCCTGGGAGGGGCTGAGTGGTGGCACAGGGACACTCCTGCACCTCACAGCACCGTGGAGTGTCTTCCTCTTTTCCTGCATCACACGGGATCTCTGCAGTGAAGGAACTGCCCCTGTGCTGCTTCCTGGCTTTGGTCCTGCTCAGGCCACGTATGGATGCTTCAGGAATGGCACACACAGAGTGCTGTGGATTTTAAATTTACTAACACCCACCTCGTCCTTCTGATCTCCGAGGGATTAAAGGTAAATCTCACTCCTTGCATCCTACCAGACTTTACTGGAGCCCTGTTTATCCTTGCAGAGCTCTTTTCTGTCAGGAGAAGCCTCATCCGTGGCACAAAACTCGGAGTTGGAATAAAGCAGATCTCTTTCAGCACCATAACATTTTATTAAACTACACTATCAAAGTCACATTGATGGCAGGGAGAACATTGCTATCAGTGCATATTTCCTGGACTAAGACTGTATTTGTAGCATCCAGCACTTGCTGAGGAAAAGGACACTGGAACAGAATCCCTAAGAGACAGTAGAAAACTTCTACAAAAGTCAGGGCGGTTGGGAACCAGCTGGGAGCTCCAACACTTTGAGACAAAGCTGTCAGGGGAGGTGATTTTTAAAAAGTTGACTCTCAAGTGGTGTTGAACTGGCTCAGCTGAGGTAAGAAGGTGCTGGTGCCCAGCAGCTTTTAACTGGCATCCCTGTCCCTGCCTGTTCACACCCCACACAAATATTGTGTACTGCTCCTTGTGACCTGTGCTGACACCTGGATACAACAGCTCTAAGTGTTCTACAGTTATAAAAACCTGCTGCAGCTCTAGACCAAACAATAAAAAGTAGCAGAAATACATTCTATACAGAAGTAACAAAAAAACAAACCAAACCAAACCCAGTCGAGTTCCAGACAAATATTAGAGTACATCAGGTTGGGTTTAAAAAGTCTGAATTCTAACACCTATGTCACTATTTCTACTCTCCACGAGCTCTGCCACAGCACCAGCTCAGAGCTGCTTCTGGCACAGACAGGACACCCCCAGCTCTGCAGCATCCCTGGGAGGGGATGGTGACACACCTTCCCCAGGGCTGCAGGTGGGGTGGGGATGAAATAAGGCTTTTCCAGTCTTCCTGGGAAGACTCAGGGTTCAGAGGAGGGTGGGAGCCGTGTCCCAGCCCCAGCTCCTGGCAGAGCAGAGGGGGGTGGGTGGTGTGGAGAGCACAGGAATGAGGGGTATGTACAGCAGTCTGCAGGGACAGGGGCTCGGGGCCTTTCCCACTGAGGTCATGCCCAGCCAGCTGGGATCTGCTCCACGGAGGGTGTTCTGGGGTGTCAGTAGCACCCATCCTTCCAGGAGTCATCGTCGGGGGCCTGGGGGGTCTGTGCTGCCTGGAGGAACCTGGGGGAGACAGAATGACACGTCAGGGACAGCTCCAGGCACAGCCCAGGTACCTGGGGGGGCAAAACAACCCCTCAGGGACAGTTTCAGGTGCAGGCCTGTGGTGGACACAGGTTTGGGGTTTGGGTTACCAACATCTCCCTGCCATGGGTGAAGTGTTGCTGTCACACCTTGAGCACCAGCAGCACCAATTTGAGGCAGTTTAAGGAAATTCAGTGGCTGTTATTGGATGCTTAAACACTGATATCTGCCAAATTATGACTGCTGTGACTTCAGCCCATGACTGAGTCCAAGAGAAATATTTTTCCATGCAAAAATAACTGAATACATGAAAAATAATCAGCTATGTAGAGTACTGATATAAATTAGGAGATTAAAAATTCCTTCTTTCATGTTTAAGGTAAGTAGATACATTTCAATGTAAGGCTCCAATGGGACATTAAAGACCAACAAGCACTGGTTGCTTATTAGTTCTGATATCAGTCATACCATAATAATAAACCTGAATCAATTTCATTTCCCTCAATCACTAAAGTCTGAATTGTAGCACAACTGCTGTAAAAAAAATTAGCAGTAAGAATAAAAAATTGAGGTTTTGAGACACCCTGCTTTCACCCTGTTGCATGAAGTTACTGTAAAGAGGTCTGAAGCCCCACTCACCTCCTGGACGGGGGCGTTGCCTTTCCCTTGGGCACGGCCACCCCTCCCACGGCCGGCCGTGCTTTCAGGGCAGAGGGTTTGGCCACGGTCACCATGGCGCTGCTTCTGGAAGTGCAACTGCTGCTGGGAGAGGCCGTGTGGAGCTGTGGTTTTCGGACTGGGGGCACAGGAGCCGTGTAGCTGCAGGGCTTCCCCACCTGCCTGCCGGGCAGCAGGGAGTTGCCTGCTGGGGCCTTGCCGGGCTGGCGCGCTGTGAGCGGGGACTGCGCGGCCCCCGAGGAATACCTGAGCTTGCTGGGAGTCAGACCTGCAGGGACACAGCAGCACTGTCAGCACCCTGCAGGCCTCTGCAGGCTGGCTAAAGACAGGAGGGGTGTGGAGGGGTGTGGCACTGACCTGCTGACCGCTGCTGTGTCCTGGGAATGCGGCTGCTGGGCACCTGCAGGTCGGACTCCAGGCTGCGGCTGCTCCGCACGGCCTCGAGCGCCCGCAGGCTGCTCCGGGCCAGGTTGGGCAGGCTGTGCCTCAGCTCCTCTGCAAGCAAACACAGCCTCAGCCCCTGCTGCTGCTGGTTTAAGGCTCTCTGGAAAAGCTCATGCACTTAAAAGCAGAGCGGTCTGTCCCTAGTTCTTAGCTCCCAGTGAACATCAGTGATTTTGAAATCACAGGATACAGAGGTTGGAAGAGAGCATCAAGATCATCCCATCAACCCAGCACCACCGTGATCACCCCTAAGCCACATCCAGAGATGGTGACTCCACCATCTCCTTGGACAACTCATTCCAAGGCCTGACCACTTCTGCAGAGAAACAATTGTTTCCAACACCCAACCTGGAGCTCCCCTGGTGCAACTTGAGGCCATTTCCTCTTGTCCTTTCACTTGGGACATGTGGCAGAAGAGAGACCTGGCTGCACCCTCCTGTCAGGAGCTGTAGAGAGCAGTAAGGTCTGCTCTGAGCCTGCTCTTCTCCAGACTGAACAACTCCAGCTCCTTCAGCCACTCCTGGGGCTCCAGCCCCATTCCCTTCTCTGGCCAAGGTCCATCCCCTTCCTCAGCCCCATTCCCTTCTCTGGCCATGCTCCAGCCCATCAATGTCCTTTCTGAGGGGCTCAGCACTGGGCACAGCACTCAAGGTGTGCCTAGCACAGGGGACAATCCCTGCCCTGGTTCTGTGCCCACCCTATTCTTGACATAGACCCCGCTGGGCATCTGCTGGCTCCCACCCAGCACCGCCACCACCCTCCCTGCCCAGCAGCACTCCCAGCCCTCTGCCCCCACCCTGGAGCCGTGCAGGGTGGATCCGTGCGTGCCAGACCCCTTTTCCTGTCTCACCTTCGCTGTTGGCGTACTTGAGGCGCTCCTGCATGGGGCTCTGCACCGCCCTGCGCGGGGCCCGCAGCCGCGACACCGCGGCCCCGCCCAGCTCCGCGCCCGACGAGGGCGAGCGGCAGCGCGGGGAGCTCAGCGGGGAGGGCGAGTATCGGTGCGAGCTGCGGAGGGACAGCGAGCAGTCGCAGTCGTCCTCGTCCTCCAGGCTGTAGGTGTCGAATTCCTGGTCGCTGTAAGTGCCGCGGCGCAGAGAGTGCAGGGAGGCGCTGGAGCTGCGCCGGGACACGGAGGCCGAGCTGGAGGCGCAGTCCTGCCGCAGGCCTGGGGACACAGGGGGCACAAATTCCAGCAATAAATCCCAAATCCCAAAGTAATACTTTGACAGGGATTTGTTTCACATTGGAAGGAGAGTCAGGTTAACAGCTGTCCTTCCTGGAATCCATCAGCTGGAGCAGCGTCACCTGCATCAGCACTGGTTAATTAATTAATGCACAATTAACATTCAGGGGACCTGCAGTGCTCCCTAATTCCACCTGAGACTGATGACCATACATTGCCATCAAGCTCCAGCAGGTTAAGCAGGTATAGGAGTCTAATTTTCTGTTATGGGAGTCTCATTCTCAGGGTTAACCTTTTAGTTTAATTCATTCTGCACGCACCCGCATTTCAAAGGTGGCAACAAAGACTGGAAGTCTGCCTCCCCTGCAAACACACCTGCCTGCATGGCACCTGGCTTATCCACAGCTCCTCCCCAGCCTAAGCTTTTATTGAAGATTTTCTGCCTGACATAATACAGACAACTTAAAAAAACCAAACAAACCAACCCCCCCAAACAAACAAACACACAAAACTCACTCTCTTCCTGCAGCCGTGCCATGACCTGGACATCAGTGAGGTCCTGCAGTTTGTAGCCCATGGAGATGGAGTCATCCGAGGTGCTCAGCTCGCTGTCCACCGAGGACTGGGAGCTCAGTGCTGAGTGCATGCTCAGGTACCCTGGGGAGAGGAACACAAACCCCGTCAGACACTCACAATCCACCAGGAGCAGCAGGGATCTATCCCAGGAATTCACCAGTGCAGCTGGGAGCTTCAGGTCCAGCTGCGAGAAATAAGAATTTAGAAATTCCAACGCTCAGTTTTTAACCTGCAGTTTTCAGGTCCTGCTCAAACCAGGAATTTGAGGCTGACTGGCAGGAAGCAGCTTGGTCAGTGCCCATGTAAGAAATTCATTTTACACCTGGACTTCACACCTGTGTTTTCCATGGCAGCAGTTGCTTCTGTTCCAAGCTGGGTGAAGAAACAATGTTGGGAACCTGCTGCTTTTTCCTGCCTGGCTGGGTTTGATCACAGTTTGAAAGGGTTGCTCAGTTTTGCTGGGAAATGGTTTATTTTAACATCACTGTTGAGTATTCAGGAGGTGCCCTGCCTTCAAATCTTCTCAGAACATGGCAGGAAGACTGTGAGCTTCATGAAGCTAAAATAATACAGCAACAGAAGTGTGGCTGTACCTTAAAGGTGCATCTGGGTGTGTGCTACACAAATACACACTCAAAGTCAAGATATTCCACAATAAATCCCATTTCTTTCCTCCTGGAGTCAGGAAAAGATTTTAAAAGTTGAAAAAAATCCATCCTGGGCAGGGCTTGCACCTGTAGGATGTGGTATGAAGAACAAGCACAGGTTTCCTGCTGTAATTAACACCACCTTCAACACAAATTAAAAATCCAGCTGGACCGTGAGATCAGCTTTTTAAAAGGCAAAACTCCCAATCCAACTTTGTTTGGTTGAGTTGTTGCATTTCATATTGCAGGTCTAGTTAAAAATAGCCAAGGAGGGGAAAAACCTGTACCTTCCTCCATCAGTAAAGCTGAGCTGATGATGGTTTTCAAACAGAAACCACATCTGGGCTTTGTCAAAGGGTTTGGTTTCGTTTGCTTTTCAAGGGAAGTCACTGTTAAACATTTTCCATTTGAAGAGTAGGAAAGGTGTTTTTTCTTAGAAATAAAATAAGATTTGAGTCAGTCAGGTTGACAGGAAACTTTAAACTCGTGTTAGAACTTGCACAAGGCACAGGGAAAAGAAGTGAACTCTCACCATGTTCTGAAGGGACAGAGCCTGTCCTGGCCCTGCCTTTCCACCCAGCACATTTGCAGAGTGAGCCTTCCAGAAGCCACAGACTCTTTGGTTTTACTCATCATGAGCTGTTTCTGGGTGAAAAGGTGCTCAGACACCTGGACTGCCCCCCAACCTCACATGAAAAACAAGAAATTGCCTTAGAGATGTTTCTGTGCAGAGCTCAGCTGGCAAAAATCCTCAGTCCTACGTGCATCCTTTTGTTTCCAAAACAGAGATAAGTGTTAATTTCTATTTATAGCAGAAAATCAGACCTCAAAAACAAATCTGCACCTGTGAAAACATCCACAGGCAACCCTTTTTCTTTTTTTAGAGGGGAAAAAAGTTCATTTAACATCAAGTTTGGAGGCAGAGACCGTTAAACATGCTTTGAAAAATCCAAAGTAGGGTTTATCAATTTCCACACAAAACAAACAAATAAGGAGGAATCCTTTGATAACAGAGCCAAGAGGCAAAGCCTTTGTGCTGGGAACAGCAGGAATTGCACCAATGGTAACAAATGAAGCTCCTGGAAGGGTGTTCCTGGCTCCTCAGGCACAGGGAGGCTGCAGGCCAAGGCATTTTGGAGGAGCTTCATTATCAGGCTGTAACAGGAGTTGTGGCTGAGCTGCCTCTAAGGTAGGGAATCTTCCTCCAAGCACAATCAAGGCTGAAGGAAAACTTTTGGTATTTTGTTTTAGCTGCCCTCTCAAGGCTTTACCCTGGAGACTCTGGCAGCTTTATTACCTGCATTAATCAATATTCCCAAGAGAAACCTTCCCCAGAAAACTGAATCCAAGGAACTTTATAAACATCACATCTACAGACTACAACATTATTCAAGAGCAATGTATTTCTGCCCCAACAGCTCTTTTCTATTTTAAGCCACTTAAAATTAGTACAATTTATAAATATATATAGAGAGAAAGTAGAGAAACCCAAACCAAGAAACAACTACAGGACATTTAGAATGCAAGAAGGTTTTCTCCCACAGAAACAAAACCTGGGTGAGGAACGGAGCAAATGAAAAGGGGGAAACACCATGAGTGGCCATGAGAACTTTTCCCTGTGCCAATCCCTAACCCTCCTGGCATTTTAAAGAGCCCAGTGCTGCAGTGCCATGCCATACCTGAGCTGCCACAGGTTAGTAGTGCTTTGTTAGTCGATTTGAGGTGCCCAGGAGAGTTTAGTGCATTGCTACACGAGCCTGCCTCGGAATTCAAGTTATGGGCGCTGGGAGATGCCAGGGGGCTGCAATACAGGTTTTTCCATCTACTGGCTAGAAGGAAAAATACAAAAAAGCCACAAAGGTTAGCAAATTATTGTGGAAACAGAGTGCAAGATCAAGAACAAGACACAGAGGTATCAAATGGGATTAAATTCTGCAGCACAGGTACTTCTGGGTGGTGCCAGTGCCATGCTGCAGGGAGCACAGCAGTGCCCAGTCCCCACTTGTGCCCAGTGCCCACTTGTGTCCTTTTACTTGTTTTGTCCCTCCTGAAGAATTCCAAGAGTAACTCCTGCCAAGCTTGGCTTTAAAGAAGCCACACATTTACAAAGTCCAGTGCTGGGCTTCCCAGATAACTGTTTCCATCAATATCTGCCACTTCTACACCTCTTCATTTTTAAGAACTCATTGCAATTTATGTTACATGTGTGTTATTCTTATGATGGAATCAAGACAGTATTAAACCACAAAAAAAAAAAAAGCCATTCAATTAAAGGACAGCAATCTAATATAAAACCAACTCTGAGTTAAATTTGCTCAACTCACACTCAAATGTTCATCAACCAGCCAAAATAAGGCAGGTGGCAAAACCAAGTGTCCCCATCCTTACCCGAGGTAGAAATGAGCAGCTACAACACTGAGGAAATTACTCACACCATGATCTGGAGATACTCAAGGGGCTACTGAACTGCCCACAGAACTCAGTTCTCCCTACTCTGAGAATATCAGCTAAGACAAAAATGCAGATTCACCATATTAATAAGTTTTATTTTTTTATTTCTCCCACAAATTTTACCAGGTCAGACTAAGTAAAACTGAAGCCTGATACATTTCAGAGAGAAAAGAGGTAATCAAACAGATTTCAATCAAATTCTTAAGCACAGATGGTTTATGAAAGCAAATGAAGTTTGTGCTCAAAGTATATTCAGTTATCTCCAATCAGGAATGTCAAGGTTAAACTCAAGAGAAGCCTGAGATCTCAAGCAGTGCCAAACACTGCTAGAAAGAAAACTTAAAAATCCCAGACCAACCCCCAGAGCAGTGACCTCAGACTCCAAAGCACAGGGCTGAAAGTGCTGGTTAAACTGCAATCAGAATTCTTGCATTCCCATGGAGACAAACCCAGGCACCACAAACCCCCAGACACCAATGTGGGGACCCAGCTGGGGATGGATTGCAGCAGTTCAGGGATATCCCTGAGCTTCCAAACATTGATTCTCTCAGAAATGTCACTTTTCCAAACACAGTTTTTGTGTCTGGAGGTTCCTGAGTCCAACTGGACAGAGGAGACTGCAGCTCATCTCTGCAATAAACCTGTAGCTGCAGCAAGTCCTGCCCAGGAGAGCTGGATGGGAGGGAATCTAGAGAAGGTAAAAATTAATTACTGAATAATTTCCCACCCCTCAGTGTCCAGGCAGATTCCAGACCATTTTACACAAACCTGGGGGCCATTTGAACTGACAAAGGCAGGATATGCACTGCAGGTGATGCAGGACAGAGGGAGGAGTAGAATAAACTCATTTTTATCCTGGGAACTGTATCTGTCTGAGAGCTCTCCCACCACTGAGAGCCCAGATGGAAAAGCAAAGCCCCAAAGCCAGGCCCCAGAACCCTGCCTGTGACCAGAGATGTTCCCACTGCACAATATTCCAGCTTTTCACTCCAGGCAGATGAAATCAGGGATTTCCTCTCAGGATTAACACATCCCACAGCCACCAGGAGTACTTTTAGGGGATGATAAACTGGAGGAAAAAACCTGGTTTCCAAGTGACACCATTTCTCCAAGTTTAATATTTCATTGTTAGCTTTAAGCAGCAGAACTTTTTCACCCAGGTAAAAGCAGCTGGTAAAATAAAGCAGGAATATCCAGCAGGATATCCAGAGGAGGAATAATCTCCATTGGGAACACTCAGCACCAGCAGTTCTTCTCCAGAAAGAAACTGCAAGAACATTTTTCCATGGTTCTCTCCCCACTCCTCAGCAGCACATTTTTTCCTCTACATATTTCTTACATTAGAAACATTTACATATTAACAAAATTTAAAAATTCAAGAGCCTGACAAGACCAAGCTCGATTTTCCTGCTTAGACTGAGATTTGCAAGCTGCCCTACCTTGGTCCAGCCTGCTGATGAGGGTTCTGCAGGCAGCCTCAATCTCGGGGCTGGGGTTATCCAGCACCTGCCGGCACCATTTCAGAGGAGAGGCTGTTTTCTCATCCACGGATTTCCTTGGAGACACATAGAGCCTTTGCAAAGATTCAAAGGAGACAGGAAGAAATGCTTATTAATTCAAAGCATACAGCTACCAAAGGAGCATTTGCTAGAGTGTAGCCATCAGTTACCCAAATTAAAAAATTCAAGTTTAAATTGCGCATTATGACTCAGAAAGAAAATTTACTGCCACAATAGGAAAATTCAATGGCTTCACAGAGAAATCCACAGGCTCTGCCAGGCAAGCTTCCAGCCTGGGCTGTTGCAATACTGCTGGAAATGAAGTTGTTGGAATACTGACCTGTCTGTCCCTCCATTTCCCTCCTCCAAAAACCACCCCCCTCAGAGGCGTGAGAGGTGTGAGGTGCTGCTAACTGGAGCTGCAGGGTGATCTCCTTCCAGGAGTTGTAGTTTTTGTTTAAAACCCTCTGAATATTCCAGCTGTTCAGCACTGCAGGCCCAGCTGTGTCCTTCCAGCAGCTCTGAGATACCCAAAGGTGCATTCCCAGATTCCATGGATAAACCCCTTCACTGGAGGCTTTAGACATTCCCAGACAGGCAGGAAATGTGGCTGTGCCTTATCTTCCTTGGAATGTCAGATAAATTCTCCTCCAGCCTGAGGGCTTGGCAGATTTCTGACACCTCCAGTGCTTTGCATGGACACCCAGGATTAGCTTTATGGATAGACAGATTTAATCATCTTAAACTCCTGCATTATTTACAAGGGACTAGGTGTAAAGCAGCATCTTCACCCTATGTCCAAAGCAGAACATTCCTCTGAAGAAAGGTCAAAGCTGGAAGAGCCTTTGCCATAAAAGCAACTCAAGCATTTTATTGACACATCCCATATTTGTATTTTTAACAGCAAAAAGCAGTTCCCTAGGTTTTAATGTTTTTGCTGGTCAGCAACACATTCAAAACTTGTAAGGGGAAAGAAAAATCAGTCCTTTGTACATCCAAAAGTGAAACCTTTTAATTCTTGCACATCACTTGGAGACCACCCTGGTGCAGAGGGCAGTGAGACCTTGACCTAGATCTGGAACTTGATGGGTTTAGAAGTCTCTCCCAGCCCAAATCCTTCTGGAATTCTGTGATTTGTGGACACCAGGTTTGGCTCTCTGCCTCTGGCCAGAGCCATCTTTTTCAGGGAACAGACTCAGCCTCTTTAGTCACACCTCACACAGAAGCTTTTCCACACCAAGCTTTACACAAATCCACATGCAAATAAAAAAATCCAAAGGCTAATTTGTTATTGACAAAATCAATGCTGAGGAATGAATATAAATATTCCTAACTCTCCAAAGGTTCCTTTCAGGGCAGACCCCCCCCCAGCAAATCTTGCTGTGTTTCTGCATGGATAAACGAGCATCACAAGCACTCAGATCCAATCAAACCCAGGAAGCAAAGTGCTCCCTCTCCCTGGATTTACTGTACAGCTCAGACCACAAAAGGAGCAGTAAAACCATCACACAAAAGAGGCCAACAGCCTCCTCAGGGCAGGTCAGGCTGCTCTGCACATATTCCAGGTTAATAAATGCTCCAGCAGTTGTTCTGCCCAGCTCATCCCATGTTCCACATCCTCTTTCCACCCAGGACTTTTCCAGCTGAGAATGGCAACCCTCGTTTGCTTGGCAGAGCCGTTCCCACATGGAGCAGAGCTGTGGAGTCCTCTGGACTCTGCCAGAGGACTCTTGATTTTCTTCTGCTGACAAGTCCATTGGCAAGAAAAGCTCTCACGATTTCCCCAAACCCAATTAAGTGAACACAGCTCAATTCTTCAGAGCACTGACAGGCAACTTATTAACAAAAAAGGAATTCTGGTCTGATTTCCCATCTTCCTTCTGCAGGAGCTTTGGGAAGGGTTCAGTGCCCTGACTTCTCCAAAGGTGCTGGCACAGCATCAGCTGCTGAACTGAAAGCACCAGCCCCAGGTGTGAGTATGAAAATTTCTCTGGACATACTAAGAGCCAGAAATCACGTTTTCCTAGGCTCAGGAAAGTCCCGTGACCAGTGTCACCCTCCAGCAGCTGAGTTAACCCAGCCTCACACCCAGGGAGCTAAACCAGCCTTTCCTGGGAAAAAGGGGGGTGTGAAAAGCTATGAACTCTTGGCTTTTTTTAAAAACACACAGAATTTTTCTTTCTGGTACTTTCAGCCTCTGAGGCTGTTTGATTTTCCAGGTTAATTGAATCACAGAAGCACTGGAAAAGCAGGAGCCACCCCAGAGTCAGGCAGAGCTGAACAAAGCCCTGCTCAGGACCAAGCCTTACCGTGCAGTTTGTTCCACCAGCTCAGCAGTTTGGGTGTTATCTCTAAATGTCTCTGAATGTTTTCTTTTGTCAAATTGCAAATGAAAATCGGTTATTTAGATACTTACAAGGCCTCATACAAAATGCACAACGTAAACATTTGGGCAAATATTCCCAGTTTGATGTATTGGGGGTTTGTTGTATAAATTATTGAATACAAATGAGATTTTCCTCAGCTTCTGAGAGGAAACCCTTAGATAATAAAGTATCTTTAGTTTCTGCTTACTAATGTTTGTGTTTACCCTGGAAAACAGAGTATTTTGTGACAAACATCTCTGGTAAGGACCCAGTGCCACAAGGATTTTTATACTATTGAGTTGTAGCCATTCACAAATAAACTTGTGATACTCTCTGCACTTTATTCTGACATAATCCAGTGCACCAAAACCAAGGAATCTTCCAGAAATACTATTTCCCTTTTGGAATCAATGTCACAGAAGGATTTACAGGAGTTAATGGCCACTATGCTAGATTTTGAAATTCCTGCTTTAAAAAACCCCAAACCCCAAGAATGCAGGAAATCAACTTTCTCAACTTGTACAATGCACTGAGAAAAAGCATCCTCACAACTGAGTAACAGATCAGAGCAGTTCTAGGAGAGCAAGCCTGAGAATTTTAGATCCTGCCCATGCAGAGTATTTGCTGCAGAAATCTATAAATCATAAGAGCAGAATTCAGGCTGCAGAAGGCTCTAGAACCAGTGCATTAGGAAATTAAACTGAGCGTAAAGCAAAGTCCATTTCTGAGACACTGCTTGGTTTATTATTCATCTTCCAAAGCACTTGGCACCATGTCTGCAGCAGCTCCAAAAATGGCAAAAACTGCACTGATTTTCAGACCTTTCAGTTATATACAACAGAGCAATGAGAAGGAGACCTCAAGCAGCTGAAAGTGTTCAGGTTTATAGCATATACCTCCTTCAAGTGCTAAAAGGCAGCTGAATTCCTCTCCAAGGCATGGATTTCAAACAGGTAATACATTCATTTTCCTTTCCTTTACATATCAGACCTCAGAGAGCTGATTTTCAGATTTAGTACTCTGCTTATGCTGTGCTAATCTCAAATCTAAACACTCCTGCTGAACAGAAATCCTAACTCAGACAAGACTGGGATAGAAAGCCACAATGAAACAACAGTATCCGTGTTTTGAAATGATAGAAATATAAAAGGGAAAAATGGGAAAAATCCTGTGGAAAACACTCCACACAAAAACATTCTGCTGTTAGCCCAAGGAGAGGTCAGAGCTTCATTTCTAAGAAATTGCAAAGAGAGGAAAAAACTACACTGCAAAGCCATTTTCTCATGTCTATTTAGGGACTAATCCTGCTGAACAAAACACCAAAAATCAGTCCCCAAGTCAGAGCAGCTCTAAAGCTCACATTAAATTAATCTGGCCCGGCCAACAGGCCATACAGTGACCAAAGGCACCTGGGCTCCAGCTCCAGAGAGGTGCCGGGAGCTCACAGCACCTGCAGCACTCCTCCAGCAGGAGCAGGCTGTTCCCCACGTCTGGGGCACTGAGGGATTTCCCTGCCCACCCCTCATTTTACAGAGATGTCAGGAGCAGGAGCCACAGCCTGGAGCACTTCCCAAGGCCTCAGCCACTCACAGGCCCTGCCATCAGAAGCAATTCTCCCTCCCAGGCTGTGCTCTGCACGCGATGGCACCACCAGGCAGGTTCTGCCTTTCAGCCCTGCCATGGAGGGGGGTGCTGGGGACAGTCCCACACAGCTGCACTGGGGTTCTGAAGGAGCTCCTGCACCCAGGGACTGTCCCAGATGTCACCCAGCCCGTGGCCATCTGCAGCCAGCACTAACAGGTAACACGCTCCTCAAACCAGGCAGAGCCAGGAAAGCTTTGGAGAAGTCACCTCTGCATTATTGAATTATTACTGTGCATTACTCAATGCATTATTGTGCATTTTATGAGGTGTAAAAAAACCTCATAAAATGACCAGTCTGAGAAAACAAGAACTTGCAAATTGCTGTTTCTAAGTCAGCAGCATCCTGTCACAAGAAGATCACAGGGAAGCTACACCATGGCCTGTGAAGGGTATAAATGGATTAGACAGACAGTCTGTAAGTAAAGTTCTCCCCCAGGTTAGAGGCACAAGGTGGTAGAATTCCTGGATTTTGTGCAGCATCACATCCTCACTTGGTGGAACCTCTCCAGAATTTTTTGCCCTATCTCTGATGGTACAAGCAGCGATTTCCTCCAGTATGTTGAATTAAAAATCTTAAACATGAATACAGAAGGTCACTGGACACAGGGATAAGGCTGAAAAATCACATTCCCAGGAAACTCCTACACTGTCATTTCTGAGAGCAAACCACACTCCTCTCCCTACAAACACCAATTCAAGGGCACCCCACTTGCTGTGCTGAGCACGGATCCACGCAGGACACAACACAACACTGAGGTGCAGACAGCATGACCCAGTTTCAGCTGAGAGAGAGACTTTTGGGAATGAGAGCAGCAACACAAGGATTCCTTTTCTTCCTCACCCCATGGAATGAACAAACACTGGGGAACACAACCAATGTGATGCTGTCAGCAGCAGATCTGTTTATTCCTTGGGTGAGAGGGAATTTGGGTAAAAGCCTTCTCAAAACAGCTCAGGAGCTGCCCCGTGCTGGAGTTCCAGGTGAGCATCACTGAGCTCCTCAGTGCCACAGCACAGCTCCGTGGGATTGCTCTCCAGGATATTTACAATTTTGAGCAGCTATCTGAGAAAGGGAGCTGAGGGAGCAGTCAGAGGCCAGGCAGCCCAGGGCAGAGTTACAGCAGCTGGGAGTGGGCACTGCCTCGGGTTTCACACAGCTCAGTCACTGCAAACACAGCTCCAAAACACAACCCCAGAGCTGCTGAACCAGGCCAGCGGCACAGAAACTTCTGCAAGTTCCAGATGAATAAAGCAAAGAATTTCAAAACAGAGCAGGAATTGAGTCTCCACCTGCACAGAACAGTAAGAAACCCTCTGACCACTCCATCCTTCCTGGGAAATGGCTTTTGCTATTCCCACTTCAGCTCAAGTGGAAAAATCCTCATGGAGTTAACCAGAGGTTTCCAATCCACTAACAAAGCTTGGAGCATAAGCACAATACCACAATAAAAATTACCTTAAACTTGGGGCCTGTTCTTAAATGACAGGATGATCCAAAGGTTCTCTTTTTGAAAGTTTCCCACTCCCCAGGCTCTGCTTTAAACAATTCCATACTTTAAAGAATACAAAAGGAATTCTTTAAGGTATAAAGCAACACCTCTAAAGGTCGTATTAAACAACCCACCAGCAAGAAGGAGTCGACTGATATAGTTTATCAATTCAGTGACAGGAAAAAACAAAGCCATTCCCAAAAACCATGAAGTATCTCAGTACACATGATATAGATCAGTATCAGCTACAAGTCCTTTCTTTCCCTATGTGCAATATTCTAACAAGCATTGCAAATACACAATACAGTCAGCTATTCCATTTGGATTTGCTCAATCCAGGCAGCACAAAACTGCCCCCATCAGCAAAGCCACCTTGTTAGAGCTGATCCTAAATTCACAGGGAATTAAGGGAGTTTTGTTGGGTTTTTTGGTTTGTTTTAGGAAAACCCTCCCTCCCCTCCGAATTGTTTCCTAGTTCTTGCAGTGGGAATGCTTAAACACCTGCAGGGGCTGCATGTGGGATGTGTTTATGCAGACAGTTTGGGATATTTGGCAATAAGCACAGGCAGGCACTATTGATTGTACCCAGGAGTCACTCCCCACTTTCAGAACAAGCTCCAGAACAAGAAGCCCCCACTAAAAGCAGCTTCCTGTTCCAGCAGGTTTGTTTGACAAGAGGAAAAGGGAACAGATGGAAGTGATGCAGCACAATCAAAGATAATTTATGGAAACAGCACTTGCACAAGTGCTCTGGATCACCACCCTTATGCAGCTCCTCAGGGGCCTCTTTGTCACAGGCTACCCTGTTCCAACCAAATCTGGCAGGAAAACAGAGGAAACAAACCCACAAGGATCCCACAAGGTGCAGAGCGAAGGGTACCTGGGAAAGAAGGGCCTTACCAGCCACCAGCTGAAGAAAAGGTTAAAGAACAGAACTCCAGGGCACAGAATCTCTCCTGATTTCACTGGGCACCATACCCTGCCTGGGTAAATCTCAGCCTCTGAGATTCAACAGAATTTGAAGACACTTCCCTGTCACAGGCTCTATAAATGTGAATATAAACCTGTCTGTTTCCATTAACACGGGAATAATAAAGCCAGTCTTACATATGCAACTTGTTAAATATATTCCCTTATTTATTTATAAGAAACCTGCTCAAAATGCTGTTTAGGTATATTGAAGAGTTCCAGTGATCAAGTTAGAAGCACGAATTGGGTTTTAAAAGTACACTTGCAAAGAAAAAAAAATACTCACGTAACCTCAAATTCAGGCTGGAGCTGATGCCATGACCTCATTGAGCTCCACTCCATTAACAAAAACTTTACCTTCCCTTCTAACAGCTAATGAATGTTTGGAGCTGAAGGTTTGGTTTGTGTTCAGCAGCCCTGTCCTTGCTGCCAGATTAATCTGGTTACACAAACTTGAAACCAAATTTGCAGAGCCCTGAGGTTTTTCCTCCCAAGTCGTATAAAATTAACAGCTCTGGGTAAAATCTCAACTCTCGGTTATTGCAGGAGCTGGAATCAGCCTCAAACTTTACATTTCCCCTGCCCTTCCAAAGGTTGTTAATCTGCTGATTTATAAAACAAGTTCTAAACAAGGCTGGTGGTGGAGGGGAGAGTCCCAGAGAGTCGGGTCAGTTAAGGATTACATCATTGATCTGGTTCAGTTCACATCTCTGAACAAAAGAGGTGCTTCACTGGAAAGAAACAGCCTTCAGGAACTGGGAATGGCTTGTCTCCTCAGGTCCTACCAAAAACTAAAAATTCCAGATGGTCTGGGGATTCTTATTGACAAAATTCTTATTTAAATGTGGTACTTGACAGCTGTGTGCAAGGTTTAAAAGCTCTGTTATTCATTCATCTGCATGTGCTATATATAACTAAACTTAGAGGGAAAGGAAGCTGCAGCAGTGGCTGGAAAGAAAGGGGAAAACAGCACCTACAGGTAAACTTATTTTTTAAAACATAATGGTCTGGGCACAATGCACACAAAAATAAGAACAGTCACTAACGAGAGCTGCATTCTTACTGCTAAAAATCCAAGTCCTGTAGAGAAATCAGTTTATAGCTTCAAAGGAATTGCTCACCTAACCACAGAACGCCCCTCTCCCCCAGGCCTGGGGATACCTACCAGCAATCCTCCTCCTCAGGGCAATTTTCCAGTTCCAACACCTTGACTTCATCCAGATCCGCGCTATTTGGAAGCCCCTCTAGATCTGCACCCTTCTCACTGGGATTCTGTTCGTGGATTGCAGCCGGGCCGTGGATCCCAGCCATGAGCAGGCTGCCCAGGAGCTCGGAGCTGTCACTTGTATCCACAGGTGAGGGACACCGGCCATTCCTATGGCCCTGCCCCGCGTTGGGAGACACCTCCTGGGAGGCACAGCTGTATTGCACTGGGGCATCCAGGGCTCTTTTGAAGTTGTTCTCTCCCTCCTCCTGCCTGATTTTGCTCAGCTGGCAGTGCAGATCCGCCATCAGCTGCAATTCCTGTTGCTCGGCGATGCCGTTGATGCTGTTGTTGATCTCCATCCCGGTGAGGCCAGGCTCGTGGGTGCCCACCCCGCCATGGATGTCCCCTGGCACGTTTGTCCCCAGCACGGTCCTGCTGCTCCTGCTCCTGGCGTGCTGATTGTCCAGCTCCAGCCTCCTGACCAGCTCCCGAAGCTTCCGCACCTCGGGCCCCACGTCCTCCGGGGGCTCCGGGCCCATGGCCGAGTGCTCCGGGGCGTCTCTGCCCAGGGCCGGCTCCAGGGCGGGGTCCTGCTGGATCAGCGGGGCATTCCCGGGCACCACCATCCTCCGCAGCGCCCGGTGCCACTGCAAGGCATGCAAAACACAGCTGAGATCCGCAAGGTCTGTGGGAAAACCGAGTTAGACAGCAAGAATTCTGGTTTTTATAAGCGTCAACTAATTACGTTGGGGTGGAAGGTGTGTGAATTTCACCCAAATCCAAAAGGAACGGCTGAAATTAGGATTGAACGTTGCAAAGCCAACAAATTCCTCTTTTTGAACTGCACCTGTTCTGCTGTAAATGAGTTTAATAAAAGGAAGCTGATTTAATCCCCCACAATAGTTGAGTTTCCATCTGTTTACCAACAAAATACTTGAGAAAAGCACTGATTGAGTGAGGTCAGGAAATATCATTAACAAGGTGCTGACATCAGACAACAACAGCATCAAGAAAATGGTGAAAACATCCTTTGTTCATTACCAGGTTTATCCTGGAAAAGCAGAAAAAACTTGGAAAAAATTCTGTATCGCCTTATACCAAAGTAACAACAGGAACTGCAGTTACTGTGGCACATGAAAATAAGCTTAAATCATGTTCTTACTGGCATATTTTCCTGTTACAACTGAAAAGGGAGGGTGCAAACAGGAAAAAAAAAATCCCATCTTAAAATTACATATTCCACTAAGTCAAAAAACCATGAAGTTTTACAACATGAGCAAGCACTGCTTTTTCCCTCCACTTGATTTATGTGAGTTTTCAGTTTCACTGGGCATGTTCATTTCCGAATTGACTCTTCACTGAAAACCCCTAATACTGAAAATCCCCTAACTAACGGTCCACGGAGCAGTAAAATGGGTTAAAAGTCAGAACTCCTCTCTACTTTGCAAGAAGGAGGGCAAACAGACTGAGAGAAGCGGGAGTGAGTCAACACAGCCAATTCAAAGTTTAAAAATTGATGCACTTGTTACAACTGCAATCAAACCCTGACTTTTCGAGGCTGTGGATTTTCTTCCCCCTCTCTTTGCTGCCCTGAAATGTCATCTTTTTTTAAGTGCCAGCAGGCAAAGGAAACCACCAAAATTTCAAGTGTCACACAAAGCAAGGTTACAAACAGACACCCCTATAGATACCTCAGCATCTCCCCATTATTTAGGCAATTTGTAACAGCAATAGCTGGGTAAATTTCTTTTAAAATACAGTTTTATTTTGTTGGGGGTTTTTTATTATTATTTTGGTCCTCTATCTGCAGGATGTGTATTTTCAGCTTCCACTTGAGTTAATAAAACATACAAACAGCCCTCAGGAAGAGCTGTGAGTGAACAGAGCACACCTTCCGCCCCTATTCCAAACGCGTGCCTGGAAGCAGCACTGCTGAAGGCATTTTGGGAGATGGAAATTTAGTGTGGAGTTACCAAGCAATGCCATTCTTACCCATGTGCCAGCTTCAAAAAGCTCCTTTCATGGATTCCCACTCCTACAAACCCACACGATCCTCATCAGGTAACGGCACGGTGTCATTCCCAAAGAAATCTCCAAGGAAGATTTCTCACTGGGACTTCCAGAGATGTCCCAAAGCTCAGCAACTCTGAGGATGCACCAGTGTTTTAGCAGTTTTAGCAGTTCCACTGTCAGAGCAAAACAGTGGCTCAAAGGAGGGCAATTAATGAGATGGGTCACTCAAAAATCAGTTTCCTTCCAAGGGTGAGGAGCTGGGAAAAAAACCTCACGTGAGGAAAAAACACACGTTGAGGGGAAGAGCAGCTAAAAAGCGTTCAGTCTTTCCTCACAACCACTAAGTCTAAAACCAACCCCCCCCCAGAAAAAAACCCCAGCAAAGACATGTGGGGGAGAGAGACACAAACCTGCGAAAGTTAATTTCATTGTGTAACAGGGGAAGAAATAAAACCCGTTTAGAAGAAGGCAAAAAGGCGGCAGCCGCGAGCGGGTCGGAGACAATAATTCGGAGTTTGCCGAGCAGACATCCGGGTGTCTCACCGAGGGGAACGGTCCCCTCACCCCGCGGCCCCGGGGGGCTGCCGGGGCCATGGGGGCTTTGAGAGCCGGGGGAGGCTGTGAAGGCTCTGAGAGGGGCTGTGAAGGCTGCGGAAAGGGGCTGTGAAGGGGAATGATGGCCATGGGGCTGTGGGGAGGCTCTCAGGGGCTCTGAGAACCAGGGCGGAGGCTATGACAGCCCCCGGCTATGGGGCTGTGAGAGCCGGGGTGAGGCTGTGGGGCGGTTCTGGGGGGCAATGGTGGCCATGGGGCTGTGGGGAGGCTCTCAGGGGCTCTGGGGGGCTCTGAGAACCGGGGGGAAGGATATCAGAGCCCCCGATCACGGGGCTGTGAGAAGCGGGGTGAGGCTGTGGGGGGTTCTGGGGGGGCAATGATGG
>VZTR01030792.1:31674-56684 GCA_013400775.1 Chaetops frenatus
GAGGGGAGTTAAGAGGGGAATGGAATGGGTGAGGGAGGAAAGGGAATTAGAGGAAAATGGAGCAGGCGAGGGAGGAAAGGGGTAAGTGAGGGGGAAAGGGGCGAGTGAGGGGGAGGAAAGGGGAGGAGGAAAAAAGGTGAGGAACTGAGGGAAAAGGGGGGAGAGAAAGAGGGGAAAATGAGGGGAAAAGGGCTGAGTAGGGAAGGGATGAGTGAGGGGGAAAGGGTCACTCCCTGTGCATGTGATGCAGCAAAATGCACAAAATACAGCTTATCTGGGATCTCCTAAAGCTCCGGTGAGTGTAACGTGTCTTCAGGACAGTTTTATCAGGCAACAATAAAACCAGCGCCATTCTTTGACATCCTCCTCCCAGATATGCCTGTTGGACCCACACGCAGCCTCTGGCAGCTCCTGATAAGAAGTGTTGGATGTTTGGCAGTCACCAAGGCCACGTGCTATGAGCAGAATCTCGTTTTTGTACCAGCACTGGCCCTCCTCAAGGTCTGTCCTGGTTCCAGCTGGGCTAGAGTTAATATTGTCACTCTGTTGTTAATTTTCAGATGCTCTGGGAAGGTTTGGTCTGTGCAGAAGATGAGATTTCCAAAAGCAGAGTTCCCTCTACGAAAATGGGAGCTGCAGTGCCAGGATGGGTTTGCCTCCACCTCTGCTCAGTCACCACCAGCACATTGCATAGCCTTTGTATAGGTATATATTTATTTATTTGATTTCATGTGAAATAACCTGGTCAAGATTTATCCCCAC
Organism: Chaetops frenatus; assembly: GCA_013400775.1. NCBI lineage: Eukaryota > Metazoa > Chordata > Aves > Passeriformes > Picathartidae > Chaetops > Chaetops frenatus. Next base: position 32,437 of record VZTR01030792.1, read on the forward strand.
AAGCAGCAGAATCCCAAGAGAAGTAAGATCTTTCTGTGAAAGAAAATGCATTACTTCACCCATCGCATAGGAAAAATCTGTTTGCAGGTGACCCTTCTCCACAGATACCAGGAATATTCACCTCTTTGAATAATTCATTTGTTTTTTGTTCGGGGGAGGGTAGGTCAGCAATTCTTCAAAGCTCAGGCCAATAAAAATTTTAAAGCGTAACATTTTTATAATAGCTGCAGCTTCCTTTTGGGTGATACATGTCTTTAAAGGGGAAAGAACCCTCCTGTCAGGGAGTTGTGTAGAGCCAGAAGGTCCTTCCTGAGCCTCCTTCTCTCCAGGCTGAGCCCCCCACCTCCCTCAGCTGTTCTCAAGCACAAATAAAAACATCCCATGGGGGATCAGGGCTCCCTTTCCCCAGATGATCACAGGATTTCAAGAGAAGCAGACTGAAATCAATGTCAGAATGCCAGCCTGTGGATGTGCCAAGCCCCTTTGCTGAGCCCACCCTGGCTGCATGGTCCTGCTGCACCTCTCCCCCCTTTCCTCATCCTCCAAAAACCCTCGGTGACTTTTCAGATGGGTCACTGAGGAGCACAAGTGACAACCCCTGAGCTCAGAGGGCACAGCAGGAAGGGGTGGCACAGGGAGGGAGGGACACACAAGCTAAAGCTGTTTATTGGAACTGTTACTGAGGTGGGACAATTCCTGCAGGAGCAGGGACAGTGCAGGACCCAGACAAATCCAGCTCCCTGTAAGGCCACGGAGACTTCAGGAGCTCTGCAATCAGGGAATGCGTTATTTCTGCACAAGATCTTCTCAAAGTGCCCTGTGGCCCTTCTGCCCTGGCACTTGAAACCATCCCCCTCTGACCGTGGCTGGACCAGTCCTTCCTCACCACTGGAACTGGTCCCAGTAAAGAACTTCTGGATGTGGTTTGCATCAATTCTTGGCTGTGAGGGTGGGGGAGGCCCTGGTTGACCAGAGAAGCTGTGGCTGCCCCTGGATCCCTGGAAGTGTCCAAGGCCAGGCTGGACAGAGTTTGGAGTAACCTGGACTTGTGGAAGGTGTCCCTGCCCGTGAACTTTAAAATAGATTAACTCCTTGCAACCCAAATAATTTTGGGATTCTATGGTTCTATAATTCCTAATGCTTCCCATGAGGAAACAGTAAGTCTGGACACTTTTAAGGCACTTGACTTTCAGGTTTCAGTATTCAGCATTCCCAACCTCTCAGCTCTGAGTTAAGGGCTAAAATGATACAATTCTGATTTTACTGAGCGCAGCATCTGCTGGAAGTTCAATGTTGTTTTTTGGGCTGTGAATAATTTGCAGCAATGAGAGGTCTGGGCAAAGCCTTGGTGAGGGGAGGAACTGGGGTTTCAGCTGAGCAGAGCTCTTTGTCAGGAGAGGGAATTGAGATGCCCCTGCTCTGGCATGAGACATCTGCCCCCAGAGCCTGGGTTAAACACCAGCTGAAGGACACTGTTATCTCCCCAAACAGGCAGCAGCCATAGCTGCTGCTGCAGCATCCTCAGAGAAGAGGCAGGAAGGGGAATTAAAGCTGACACACAATTAGAATAGAGTTTTGCAAGTGCTCCTGGAATCCTGGGGAAAGCAAATGGAAATCAGGCAGAAGCTATTTCTAGGCTGAATTTGGGGGTGAAAAAAGTAGGAATAGGCTTTTGCTAAGGACTAAATTCAAACCCTCCCAAGAATCCACATTTAATGTTTAAGGCTCCTGGTGCCTGTGTGCCAGCTCACACAGCCTGGCTGCACGAGGGAAAGAAATACAGATACCATCAGGAGAGACGTGTGGCAATTAGCTGGGACACACCCGAGGAGCTGTGCCCGGCTCCCAGCTCCGGGAGCACTGGGAATCTTGGTGCAGCCAAAGCTAGGCTGAGGGGCTCAGCACCGCTGGAAAACGTTATCTCTGATAAGGCTGCCTTATCTCGTNTGTTAATTTTCAGATGCTCTGGGAAGGTTTGGTCTGTGCAGAAGATGAGATTTCCAAAAGCAGAGTTCCCTCTACGAAAATGGGAGCTGCAGTGCCAGGATGGGTTTGCCTCCACCTCTGCTCAGTCACCACCAGCACATTGCATAGCCTTTGTATAGGTATATATTTATTTATTTGATTTCATGTGAAATAACCTGGTCAAGATTTATCCCCACAAGCAGCAGAATCCCAAGAGAAGTAAGATCTTTCTGTGAAAGAAAATGCATTACTTCACCCATCGCATAGGAAAAATCTGTTTGCAGGTGACCCTTCTCCACAGATACCAGGAATATTCACCTCTTTGAATAATTCATTTGTTTTTTGTTCGGGGGAGGGTAGGTCAGCAATTCTTCAAAGCTCAGGCCAATAAAAATTTTAAAGCGTAACATTTTTATAATAGCTGCAGCTTCCTTTTGGGTGATACATGTCTTTAAAGGGGAAAGAACCCTCCTGTTAGGGAGTTGTGTAGAGCCAGAAGGTCCTTCCTGAGCCTCCTTCTCTCCAGGCTGAGCCCCCCACCTCCCTCAGCTGTTCTCAAGCACAAATAAAAACATCCCATGGGGGATCAGGGCTCCCTTTCCCCAGATGATCACAGGATTTCAAGAGAAGCAGACTGAAATCAATGTCAGAATGCCAGCCTGTGGATGTGCCAAGCCCCTTTGCTGAGCCCACCCTGGCTGCATGGTCCTGCTGCACCTCTCCCCCCTTTCCTCATCCTCCAAAAACCCTCGGTGACTTTTCAGATGGGTCACTGAGGAGCACAAGTGACAACCCCTGAGCTCAGAGGGCACAGCAGGAAGGGGTGGCACAGGGAGGGAGGGACACACAAGCTAAAGCTGTTTATTGGAACTGTTACTGAGGTGGGACAATTCCTGCAGGAGCAGGGACAGTGCAGGACCCAGACAAATCCAGCTCCCTGTAAGGCCACGGAGACTTCAGGAGCTCTGCAATCAGGGAATGCGTTATTTCTGCACAAGATCTTCTCAAAGTGCCCTGTGGCCCTTCTGCCCTGGCACTTGAAACCATCCCCCTCTGACCGTGGCTGGACCAGTCCTTCCTCACCACTGGAACTGGTCCCAGTAAAGAACTTCTGGATGTGGTTTGCATCAATTCTTGGCTGTGAGGGTGGGGGAGGCCCTGGTTGACCAGAGAAGCTGTGGCTGCCCCTGGATCCCTGGAAGTGTCCAAGGCCAGGCTGGACAGAGTTTGGAGTAACCTGGACTTGTGGAAGGTGTCCCTGCCCGTGAACTTTAAAATAGATTAACTCCTTGCAACCCAAATAATTTTGGGATTCTATGGTTCTATAATTCCTAATGCTTCCCATGAGGAAACAGTAAGTCTGGACACTTTTAAGGCACTTGACTTTCAGGTTTCAGTATTCAGCATTCCCAACCTCTCAGCTCTGAGTTAAGGGCTAAAATGATACAATTCTGATTTTACTGAGCGCAGCATCTGCTGGAAGTTCAATGTTGTTTTTTGGGCTGTGAATAATTTGCAGCAATGAGAGGTCTGGGCAAAGCCTTGGTGAGGGGAGGAACTGGGGTTTCAGCTGAGCAGAGCTCTTTGTCAGGAGAGGGAATTGAGATGCCCCTGCTCTGGCATGAGACATCTGCCCCCAGAGCCTGGGTTAAACACCAGCTGAAGGACACTGTTATCTCCCCAAACAGGCAGCAGCCATAGCTGCTGCTGCAGCATCCTCAGAGAAGAGGCAGGAAGGGGAATTAAAGCTGACACACAATTAGAATAGAGTTTTGCAAGTGCTCCTGGAATCCTGGGGAAAGCAAATGGAAATCAGGCAGAAGCTATTTCTAGGCTGAATTTGGGGGTGAAAAAAGTAGGAATAGGCTTTTGCTAAGGACTAAATTCAAACCCTCCCAAGAATCCACATTTAATGTTTAAGGCTCCTGGTGCCTGTGTGCCAGCTCACACAGCCTGGCTGCACGAGGGAAAGAAATACAGATACCATCAGGTGCGACGTGTGGCAATTAGCTGGGACACACCCGAGGAGCTGTGCCCGGCTCCCAGCTCCGGGAGCACTGGGAATCTTGGTGCAGCCAAAGCTAGGCTGAGGGGCTCAGCACCGCTGGAAAACGTTATCTCTGATAAGGCTGCCTTATCTCGTTCCCATCAGGTGCAGGCGACAGCATCAACCAGCAGGTGCTGAACTCATCCACGGCCACGGGGCAGCGAGGGGGGAAAGAACTGGAGGAGAGCGGGAGCAGGAATTCTGTGACCGTAGCCAGGCAGGAGCTGCTGTGTTCCCAGCCCGGCTGCACTCCCAGCTCCGCAGGGCCCTGCAAGCACACAAAGAGCGGCTGAGCACGGGCACGGCCTCAGCAGTCACATCCCATTACCAGGTACACGGAGCAGCGAGGCAGGAGCCCCGTTCCGCCCCTGCTGTTCCTCCCTTTCCCTGCTCTTCCTCCTCCTCCGTGCTGCGGGAGTACTCGAGGTCTCCCAGCACAGCAGCTCCGGTCGCTGTCTCGGCTCCTCCCGCTCCTTCCAGATAACCAGACCAAACCAAACCGTGTCCAACCCGCTCCTGTCGATCTGTTGGAATGCACAACTCTACTCTTCCCAAAGGATCTTTAGGTAAAGGAGGAGCTGCGTCCTTGTCAGGGGAATGTCACAGCTCTGAACCGCCCGCGGGCCCTGCACGGGGTCAGCCCAGGACACAGCGAGGAACATTTAACTGCCTTCCATGGGGACTTTCCAGCTCTGAGAGACATTTCTGTCATCACTCAAGCCAGCCTCTGCCTGTCGCCCCTGGGAAGCCACCGCAGCCTGTTTGTCACTGTGATTCTGGCTCCAACCAACACCCCCAGGACAGCTCGAGTGAGTTCCCAGCCAATGCTGGACCAATGTCACTGCTTCCCACTGAACACCCCAGGAAGATCCCTGCCTGGTCACCCTGGAAATGTGAGGGTTAAATCACCTGTGACCTCTGAGCTCTCACCCAGCCACCCCCTGGGAATGGCTTTGGGAAGAGGCCCTGGAAACCCACCTAGAAGAGCTTCTCGTAGCACTTGTCACAGTGGACAATGTCCCGGTGGATGAATATTTTATCCAGGAGATCTCCCATTGCTTTGTGGCAAATTCCACACTGCCAAAGGGAAAACAAGGAGGTTGGGCAGTGACCAAAGCCCCACACAGTGACAGCAGAAGGGAGGGGGCAGAGGAACAGCCTCTGCATCATTTTATTAAGGGGTGAGGATGTGACCTTTGGGGCTGCACTTGCCTACAGCAGCCAAATGTTCCTGCAGGCCTCTTCCTCATACACTCTCATTCCTCCTCCTCCCACCCTCCTCACATCCCCACACTTCCCTTGGAAACCCTTCAGGGTTTGAGGATTCAGCCACCTCCACAAAGACCACAAAGCAGCAAGTCTGCCCCAAGGACAGCGGGGCAAGGACAACACAAGAGGGTGTTCTGAGGGTGCTGCCAATAATAAAGGATTCTTGTTCTAATATTTATTCAAGGACCTGCAAACCTTCTGGGGACACCTGTGACTGCTGGACTGTTTTTGTCCCAAAGTGAGGCAGGGATCTGGCACACCCCATGTATATCTCTCTGAAAGCCTGGGGATGGAATTGCAGGAAGATCCCTGCAGTTCCCAGCAGCACAGGAGCCCTGGGGCTTACCCTGAAGCAGTACTCGTGGCAGTGGATGTTCAGGTGCTCTATGATGATCTTGGGGCAGTCCCGGATCTCCCGGCTGCAGTAACTGCACAGGGGCTCACTGGACCTGGCAGGAACAGGGCACTGGTTCCTCTGTGATGCTCTGGTTCCAGTCCCAGCACTGGTGCCAGAGGTTTTTCCCAACTATCAGCGCTGCTGTCCATGAGCAGCTGCTCCCACACGTGTGACTGTGTGCAGTGACAGAGCAGGGGACTGTGCTGTCCCAGGGGTGCAGAGACCACAGCAGTGAGGCAGGACAGATCTCTGTCTTACAGTCATGGAATCATAGAATGGTTTGGCTTGGAAAGGACCTTAAAGCCCATCCAGTCCCACCCCTGCCACAGGCAGGGACACCTTCCACTGTCCCAGGCCGCTCCAAGCCCCATCCAGCCTGGCCTGGGACACTTCCAGGGATCCAGGGGCAGCCACAGCTTCTCTGGACACCTTGTGCCAGGGCTTTCCCCACTCTCCCAGAGGAGAATTTCTTCCCAATATCCCATCTAACCCTTCCCTCAGTCAGTGAGAACGCATTCCCTTTTGTCCTGTCACTCCAGGCCCTTGGAAAGAATCCCTTTCCATTTTTCTTGCAGGCTCCCTTCAGGCATTGGGAGGCCACAATTAGATCACCCCAAAGCTTCTCAGCTCCAGGCTGAACAATCCCAATTCTTTCAGCCTTTCCTCACAGAAGAGCTGCTTCATCCCTCTGATGCCCTTGGTGGCCTGCTCAGGACTCTGACTTGGAGTCCATGTCACTGTATTTCCATTCATTGTTCCACAAAACACACCCCAGTGTCCTCAAAAAGCAAACTCTTAAAATAATTTTTGATTGAGAATTTGATGAACCCCCCCGAGGCAGCCCCTCCCTGTCCTACCTGTGCAGGGGAGCACTGGACAGGTAACTGTGGTGGCTGTAGCTGCTTCTCTCCAGGTCACTCAAATCCACAAGGCTGCCACTGGGGAAGGAAGGAGGGAAATATCAGCACTGGGCAGTGATATGTGGGAAGAGAGTCTCAGATGGAATCATTAACCCAATGATTTGGAACATCCCAGCTGCCTGTTCCTTGGGGAGAAGGTCCTCAAAGTGCCTTCCCAGGACACAATGAGGAACCTTTAATTGCCCCCAGAGAGGATTCTCCAGCTAAAACTCCCCTGGCCTCACCAAGGTCCTCAGGTTTGCATCTGGCCCCTACAAACAGCAGCTTTTCAGTGTTAAAACTCCAAATCCTGCACTGTTACACGGGGAAGGGCACGGAGAACATCCCTGGTCCCAGCAAGCTGAGTGTTCCCTCTCTGCCTGGGTTTACTGGATATTTGGCTTATCTTGGGCTGCTGACAGCAGCTTTGCTGAGCTCTGGGACAGGCTGGAGATTGGCAGTGGGTAATCAGCTCCCCCAGCGATGCCAGGGGGATAATGCCAGCAGGGAGCATCAAACTGCTGTCAGCTGGTGGTGCCACATCACTGTGAAGGGCCAAATCCTGCTCTTGCCACACTGGGGCCAATCTGGGGCAGCTTCGCTTGAGCAGAACACAAAGGACTGAAGATCTAAGCTTGAAAACAGTGCAATTTAACTCTTTTAAACTCATAATAACGAAGTTTTTCCAGCGAGAGCCCTCACCCTCCACATTCTCCTCAGGCATTCCAATCATTGCTTACAGGTGCAGGGTGAAGCCTCAGTGCCAAACCTGCAGCGAGGTGTTTTCATCCCCCTCAGAGAGCGCTCCAGGAGGAGCTTCCCTGTGCCCTGGGAGCCGTGAGACACAGCTCCTGCTGTCACCACACAGCAGAACCCCGCAGAGCAGAACCTGCCCTCCCAGTAACCCCTCCCCGGGGCTGGTTAGCTCCAGCTGCTCCATCCTGGTGGGATGTGTGAGGCGGCAAAGCCACGCGTGTGTGACACCTGGCTGTGACACAGGGGTGTCCCCAGCAGTCCGTACCTGCCGTAGCGTGGTGAGGCTGCAAAGCCACCGGTGTTCACATACTCCTTCACAAAGAGGACCCCTCTCCTAGGAAAATGGGAATCGTTTGGATGAGAAAAGAGCGGCTGGGGCTCGGGAGAGCCGGGCAGGGGCCGTGAGCGCCCCCCGGACACGGAACGCGTGCGGGAGAGGCACCACCGGGATGCTGTTGTTAGGGAATAAATCCTGCATATCGAGCATTGTTGCTAAATAACAACTCCTCTAATTACCCCACCAAGGCAAATCGAGTTAATTGGAAAGAATGGGATGGATAATGTAACCCTTTCATCCAGTCACGGGTTTGAAGGATAAAAGTCTGTCCTAGCTCCAGTCAGGATTAGGCACACAATGGGCACGGAGAGAGCTCCTGGCTCCCTCGGTACCACCACCAACGCCCCTTCCAGGGACTGTGCTGCCTCTGGAATAGCTCCAGTGTTTTCAGCCAGTGTAAATTGCTGCTGGTTTGGCTGGGGATGTTTTTACCTCCCTTTACATATTCCTGCCCCTTTCCAATCCCAGCTCAGAATTCCATGTCCCACCCGGGCTCAGCTCCGGGCAGGCTGAGGGGAGCCCTGTGCCCCCCACCCTCTGCCTGCAGCCCTGGCAGGAATTAATCAGCCTTTTTCCATGGTGCATTTCCACTACTGCCCAAAAGCTGCGATTAATCCTCCCTTCTTTCACTAAGCCCTGCCATGGCTAAGGAAAGAAACCTCTTTTTTTTTCCTTAAACTGACCATGGGCTCTTTCTATGTCATGGAATCATTAATGTTGAAAGAGACCTTTAAGATCATCAAATCCAATCATAAATTACCACCACCATACCATGTTCCCAAGTGTCACATCCACACATTTTCTGAACACTTCCAGGGGTGGTGACTCCACCACCAACCTCAACTTCCCCTGGCCCAGCCTGAAGCCCTTCCCTCTCCTCCTGTCCCTGTTCCCTGGGAGCAGAGCCCGACCCTCCCTCACTGCCCCTCCTGGCAGGGAGTTGTGCAGAGCCACAAGGTCCCCCCTGAGCCTCCTTTCCTCCAGGCTGAGCCCCTTTCCCAGCTCCCTCAGGAATTCTCCAGCCCCATCCCCTTCCCTGGACACGCTCCAGCCCCCTCAGGGTCTTCTTTGTCCTGAGGGGCCCAGAACTGACCCCTGGATTCCATGTGGGACCTCAGCAGTGCCCAGCACAGTGGGACAATCCCTGCCCTGACCCTGTCACCTGCACTGAGGGTGACACCAGCCCGGTGCCAAAGCTGGAATCCTTCACCCAGCCCCATCCTGCAGCCAGAGGATTGATTGTGCCCCCCTTGGAGCTTTACCCGGCTGTGCTGGAGTCAGGCTGGTACCCAGAGCTGTGGTGGGAGCTGCAGAGCCTCTCACTGGAACTGGAGAGGAGCCTGTGGAGAGAGGGAAGAGTCTGTGAGCCATGACAGGATCCAAGCTGACAGCCAGGAGAAGAGCAGCTGCCAGTGCTGGGAGGGCAGAGGGACAGCACAGCCCTTTGCCAGACCTTATCACAGACCAAACCATTCCCTCTCTCCTACACCTGCCACAGGATGGGACTGCTTCCCTGGAAAAGGGAAAGCCTCACTTGTAGGGTCATGAGAGAGAAGATCCAAAGAGCTCTTCCAATGAGGATTGGGTGAGTGACACAGCCTGAATGGGAGCAGCCACGGGGACAAATGGCACAGGAGGAATTGCAGGAGATGGGGACATTCCCAAAGCCAATGGAACTGGCCCCAACTCAGCTGAAGGAAGAATGCAACAGAACTATGGAAAACAGCTCTGTCCATCTGCTCTGCAGTGAGACCTGGAATGAGGCTGAACTTTCCTGGAGCTGATCCAAGGATCTTGTGCCTCCTCTTCAGCCCCACAAGTACTCCCTCAGCCCTGCACTGGTGGCTCCATGGAGTGTCAGACAGCATGTGGATGGGCTGGCACTGCCAGGAGGGACTGCAGGGAGCCCAGAATAATGCTTTTCCATCCTGGATACCTCCTCTGCCCCTTCCCACAGCCTTGTTCTAGGAGCAGTTCTGTCATTTAGCCATTGACATTCTGGGGACAGTGACCCTCTCTCTGTGCTGGGATCTCTGTTGTCCTGTAGCAAAGGGCAATTCCTGGCCAGGAATCACCTCCCCGTTCTCCTGTCCCTCTCTTCCGGGACAGTCAAAACTCTCCAGGGATTTTTCTGGATGTACCCCAGACCCTGTGCTAGGCAGCTTTAGCTAGGAATGGTTGAAGAGTTGCTCTGTGCCTCTGGATCATGCATCCACTGCCTGGGAACCAATCCTCCCTCTCTCAGCTCTTGGCTTTGCCTGCTGGCTTCTCTTCCATGGATTTCTGGGCAGTTTCCCTCGGAGCCCTCGTGACTCCCCATTTACCTGGTGCTGTTACAGGTTAAGCTGTCCATGTAGAACGGCACCCTGTGGCTTCTCTGGGACATGGACATGGTGGGATCTCTGGGAAGGGAGTTGTGGCTGGGGAGAGGAAGTGGAACAGTCTCACCCTCTGAGTTTGGGGACCTGAGGGATCCTCACACGGGGTGGGAGTCTGGGCTGGAGTCTCCCTGCTGGGCACTGACACACTCCACAGCCATGGCACACCCACCACACCCAGGGAATCAGCAAAAGGATCAGTAAATGTGGCAGTGAGGAGTTCCTTGGGTGGGTAATTTGGGATCCCAGCCCCAGACTCACCGTCCTGCTGCGGGGCTGAGCTCCCCATGCCCCCTGGCACTGCTGTACCAGCTGCTCCCAGAATAAAGGCTCCCTTTGGGGTCTGGGCTGGGCCTGCTGAGGGGACACAAAGCCCTGAGCACCCCCACATTGGGCTCACTGGCACTGCCAAGCCCTGGCACAGCAGTGGAATCCCCATCCCTGCAAGTGTCCAGAAAACGTCTGGATGTGGCACTTGAGGCTGTGGCAGCACTGGACTGACAGCTGGTGATCACAGAGGTCTTTTCCAGCCAGGAGAACCCCAGGATTCCCTGATTCCCTGTGCTCTGCCCACTTCCCCTGTGCTGGTTCCGTGCTCCACAGCAGAGCAGGCTCCAAACCCAACATTTGATCAAAGCCAAAGCATCCCCAAATTGATTGCCCAGAGCGGCTGTGGCTGTCCCTGGATCCCTGGCAGTGTCCAAGGCCAGGTTGGATGGGGCCTGGAGCAGCCTGGGACAGTGGGAGCTGTCCCTGCTCATGGCAGGAGTGGAACAGCATGAGCTTTAAGGTCCCTTCCAGCCCAGACCATTCCAGGATTCCACAATTCTGTGCAATGGTCGAGGAGGATCCCAAGGCTCCCAGGAGAATGGTGTAAATCCCAAGGCCTAGAGCTGCTCCTGGGGATGCAGAAATGCCTTCCCCAAAGGTACTTGGTCCAGGTGTGCCATCCTGGGACAGTCCTGCTTCTGTGATTTAATACTTTTACCCACTCTGGGAACAAAATCCTGCTTTCACTGCTTTTCCCACTGATTGTACAGCTTGGAGTGGAGTTTCTATCAGATATTTCCATGGCAGCAGCTTTCCCTGTCTCTGCATCCCCACACCCTCACCTCCTGGTGCTGAACACCTGGCTGTCCACATAGGCTGGAATCCTGTGGCTGGGCATGGAGCCTCCAAAGGATTGGTGGTCCTGGAGCAGGGCCACGGGGAGCTGGGACTCGTGGGCACTGGGAACATTCTCCTGGGAGCTGAAATCAGACCTGCTGAACAAATAGAACCAGTTTGACCCTAAAGCCAACGGGAGTTTTTGCTCTGAGCAGCTCCCACGAGGGTTTGGGGTCTGCTGAGGGTGGGTCCTGCAGCTTCCTACAGGGAACAGGCGGAACTGGGACACTGTGGTGTTAACAGAATCACAGGATGATGGAATTGTGGAATCCCAAAATGGTTTGTGTTGGGAAGGCCCTCCAAGTTCATCCCATCCCTCCCCTGCCATGAGCAGGGACACTTCCACTGCCCCAGGGTGCTCCAACCTGGCCTTGGGCACTGCCAGGGATCCAGGGGCAGCCACAGCTTCTCTGGGCACCCTGTGCCAGGGCCTGCCCACCCTCACAGGGAACAATTCCTGCCCAACATCCCATTTAACCAGTGGGAAGCCATTCCCTATGTCCTGTCCCTCCATGCCTTGTCCCCAGTCCCTCTCCAGCTCTCCTGGAGTTGCTTTAGGCCCTGGAAGGGGCTTGAGCTCTCCCTGGAGTCCTCTCTTCACTCCCAGCTCTCCCAGCCTGGCTCCAGAGGGGCTCCAGCCCTGGAGCAGCTCCGTGGCCTCCTCTGGGCTCTCTCCAGCAGCTCCACATCCTTTTCATGTTGAGCTGCAACAATTCCTGTGGGAGATCCCTGCAGTGCTCCAGGGTGACAGGTGGCACTGGCAGAGCCTCTATTGGCTCCCGAATTCCTTAAGCCAAGAAATGAGCATTTGGATACCTTTGGACAGGGCAGGAAGGAGAACTGGAGGTGTGTGAGGGATGTCCTGGTGCCCTGGCTCTGTACCTGTCCTGGTGTGGCTCAGACTCGTTTGCACATGGAATCTCTGGAGCTGGGATGCTGCTTCCTCCAGAAACAGAACTGGACCTGCCAAGACATGAGAGCTTTATGGTCTGTGGAAGCACCCTGTGCTCAGAATTCCTGTGGGATGGAGGTGCAGCCCCTGGGGAATCTCCTGCCTCAAGGAAGGTACAATATCCCTGCATGGATCATAGAATTGTTTAGGCTAGACAGAATCACGGAATGGTGGAATTGTTTAAGTTGGAAAAGCCCTCTTAGACCATCAAATCCAACCCCCAGGCACCATCACCATGTTCAAGTCCTCAAATAACCCAAAAAGATGTGAAAAAAAAACCAGATGGAAAATCCAGGCCTCTTAAGGAACAGGGCTGAAAGGAAGGACCCCCAACCACAGCACCTTTAGTGCCTCCTCCAGAGCCCCCTGCAGCAAATTCCCCACACTCTCCCATGCCCCTGTCCCTGCTCCCAGCAGGGCCCTGGGAGCTCAGCACGGAGCTGGGCAGAGGAAGCCTCTGGTCACCCTCTGATCCCCAGGTTCCATGTGAACCACGGCATCCAGCTGATTCCACTGACACACCTGCGAGGGAGCCCCGTTTAACCAAGAGCCTCAACTCTTCCCGTTTAGGGGGGAAATATGGACAAAAGGAAGGAAATCAGGCCATAAAGTCCTTCCAGTGTGGACACCCAGCCCTGCCTGGGGAAGTTCAAAACCAGACCCAGCATTACCATGGAGCCAAATGCCAAATTTTATGGCTTATTGGCTCTCCCCAAAGAATCTCTGCTCCCAAATTTAAAGTTTAGGAAGTAACTCCTGGCAGTCCAGCTGGGCAGGGTTTGATGGCTCCAGCTCAGGAGGGTCTTTTCTCCCAGGTTTTCCTATAAAACCATGGAAAAAAGTTCATCCAGGAGAAGCAGCCCTAGAATCAGGCACAAAAAGGCCTCAAGTTGCACTAGAAGAGGTTTAGGTTGGATATTAGGAAAAATTTCTTCATGGAAAGGGTTGTCATGCCCTGCAAATGCCCAGGAAATGTGTGGATGTGGCACTTGAGGACATGGAATAGTGCTTGGACTTGAGATCTAGGAGAATTTCCAACCCTAACAATTCCATGATTGCACGAAAAGTAGAAACTGGGAGGATATTTATCAGCAAGGGGGGGGAAGATGCCCAAGGAATGATCCCTCATCCCACAGGAGAAGGCAGGGGGGCATTACCCCATTCCTTACCCAGCCCTGCTGGGCTCAGGGGGATCCTTCAGCCTGGGGGGCTCCGGTGGGGTGTCACAGCCAGGAGCTCCTGAGCCCCCCTCTGTGGGGCTGGCTGAGTCCAGAAACCTAAACCAGAGATCCAGGATTGGGAAAACCCGTGGTGGGATGGGCAGACACCCATTCCCTGGAGAGGAGCAAGAGCCAGTTTGGCCAGAGCCATTTCAAACATCCCAGTGCCCCCAGTCCTCACCTGGTCTCATCCCAGTAGGGCTGGTGCTGGGCTGGGCCCTTGGGATTCCTGGAGCTGCTCCTCTCCTCATAGTCCAGGACAGACCTGGCAAGCAGAGAAAGGTCCAGCAGACCCCTAAAAACTGGCAGTGGGATCCTGGCACTGCTCTGCTCACCAGCTGCCATTCTCTAGGGCATTGTACGAACCCACATCCCTGAATTCCAGCTCCTGCTGCTGCTCCAGCGTCCCTGGATTATCAGGGAATTAAAAGGGAGTGACTGAACCCCACTGAGAGCACAAGAGGAGGAAAAATCTGGAGTGCTTGGCCGGTCTCAAGGAGATGGAGAGGGAAAACACACAAAGATCTTGGTTTATTTAAACCTTAGTTTTCTCCATCCTTGGGAAAAAAAGCTGGAGAAGGAGCCTCTTTCTGTGCCTGCCCATTCAGGTTTCCCTTGATCCTCAGGATCTTTCCTACACCCACCAAATTCACCCTACTCTTACCTCTTAAAGGAATATTCTGAGTCCTCGATGTGCACAGAGGTTCTCTCAGTGGGATGAAAAGGGACATCAGGCTGCAAGGGAGACCTGGAAAAAAAGGGGGAATTTAGAGTTTCCAAAGGTTCCCAGGACATTTGTGTGGAACAGCAACACTGCACTTTGTCTCAGCCCAGAAAACAGGGAAAAATTGTCTCAGAGAACTGATTTTCCTTCAGAAAAACCCATTTTCCACCTCTAACCAAGAGGAGGAGAGGCTGTTGGTGGAACTGAGGTGGTTACTGGGAGCCAATTCCCACACATCTCCATACAGGAATTTCCAGGACAGTGCACCTGGACCAAGCACAACATGAGTAACTTTGGGGAAAACATTCCTACATCACCAGCAGCACTTCCAGGCCTTGGGATCCTCCTCACTTCAGCTCAGAGGGCTGAATTCATTTCATAGAATCCAGGAATCATGGAAAGATTGGGCTTGGAAGGGTCTTAAAGCTCATCCAATCCCACCCCCTGCCATTGGGCAGGGACACCTCTCACTGTCCCAGGGTGCTCCAAGCAACCTGTCCTTGAAATCTGCTCACCTCAAGGGCTCTGTTGGGCCAATAAATGGAAATGAATCCCAAAATAATGGACAAGGGAAGGGAGCAGCTCCAGGGAGATCCACTGCCAAGAGCAGCCACTCCTCCCTGAGCCTGCACCTCTGGCAATGCTAGGGGAGCAAAGGCTCTAAAATCGTGTGGGATGGAGGCACCAAAGGCAGTGCTAAAGCTGCTGGATCTGCTCCCAGAACCCCAAAAGCTGGGAAAGACCTCTGGGATCATCCAGTCCCAGCTGTGCCCAATCCTCACCTTGTCCCCAGCCCAGAGCTCTGAGTGCCACATCCAGACCTTCCTTGGACACCTGCAGGGATGGGAACCCCAAACCTCCCTGTGCAGCCCCTTCCAAAGCCTGAGCACCCTTTCCATGAAGAAATTCCTCCTGAATTCCCAGGCTGCTTCTCTGGGAAGAAGCTGTGTAGCAGTGAGCAGAGCAATGCTGCTCCCACTCTTCACCCACACGGGATTTTCCATTTCCAGTTGCTGTGTTGCCCAGTTTGGATTCTAATCCCAGCTCTACCCTGGACAAGCTGGTTACTCCCAGCCCAGCTGGAAGCAGAGGGTGCCAGCCCGAGGCCCTGGGCAGGGTCCCCACCTGGTGTCACCCTGGGAGGGCTCAGATGGACGGAGCAACTTCTCCAGAGCATCCCCAGGTCTGTCCCAGGAACCGGAGCCGGACCTGTGAGAGAGGGAGGTTGGGCCCTGCAGGAAGCTCAGCAAGTGGAGAACACCAAGAAGCAAAAAATATCCACCAAGAGGTTTTTCCTGGCTCCAATGGAACATCTCTGCCTCCCTCCTGCTTAGCTCTGGGAATTTCCTCAAGGGCTGAGCCCCAAATCCAACCAATTTGTCCCCGTGGGAGGAAATCAGCTGGAAAATCCCAGGCCTTTTGAGCTGGTGGATCAGGACCAACCCCCTTTGCAAGGGCTGCTCCCAGAACTCATCTGCAGAGCACTCCCAGCTCAGGAGAAGACCCCTCCCCACTCTAAAATGAAGGAGAAAAAGGGAATTTCCCACTTACTCTGCTGGGTAAAACCCATTATTGGCTTCAGTGTGCTCAGGAAAACTGGAAAAGAGAGACACAACTTGAACAATGTTCTACAGTGACTTCCCCTGCATTTCATAAAGGAGAGGCCAGCTCTACAAAGTTCGGATGGAATCTGTTTTTCCATTAGGAAGTATCCATTCCAAGATTCCAGCCAGCTCCAGAGCAGCATTTTATGGACTGTGCAGGGCCCAGGTCAGGAATCCCACAGTGAATCCCACCTTCCATTCCTGGAAATCCCAGTGGCTCTTGGGGTCTGTTCATCCCATGGGAACCTGTCAGGCTTCTCCTTCAGAGCTTTGTCACTAGAAAAAAGGAAAATTCCAATGAAAACGGGAACTGTCAGCATTGGTAGTCTATTATCCTACAAAAATCTGCTGATATTTAGTTGGGTGGGGGAAAAATGGGGTTAAATCTCTCTATCAGGACAGGCAGGGCCACACTCCCAAGCCCAATGGGCCTGGCTGCAGATCATGGATCATGGAACAACATCAGGAACCACCACCCCCAAGGACCAGCACAGCCCTTAGAGGTGGGACAGCTTCCAGGGAATGGCAGGGGGAGGCAGATGGAGCAGCAAAATGAAGTGAAGTGCAGGGAGAGGGAGCGTTGAGGGAGCAGAATCCCAGGGAAGAGAGGAGATCTCTGCCAGGCTGCAGCTTTGCCAGCAGATGATGCTCTTGGAGTGCAGCCCAGCTCGGGGCAACCAGGAGCAGGGAGCTGCTCTTCCCGAGCAAATCCAGGGTCAGGCCTTGGTCCTGCAAGGACAGAGCAGCCCCTGCCCATTCCTTACCCATCCCCAGGCTGAGACATCGTTTCCAAGGAGAATTTCCCATTCAGGGCCTCTCTGTCCTCACCATTCCTGCAGGGAAAACAGCAGGAACACGAGGGAGGGAGATGAGGAGCTGCACAGAAAGGGCTTGGAAGCTACAAACAGGCCAGGAAGGGAGGGGAAATCCAAGGGAAAACGATCAGCTGAGCCCATGGAAAAGGCTGCAGGTCTGGATTCAGATTCCCAGCACATAGCTGGGTAATGCTCAAGCTGTGGGAGGCCCATGACTTCCATCTGGGAATGTTTCCTCCCTTTTTGCTGCTTTTGCCCCCCTCCCTGGATTCCCTGTGTGGTGTTTGCTGCTCCCTGTCCTGGAGGATTTGGTGTCTCCAGGGAATCTCCCCAGGAAGAGCCAAATTCCCATCCTGTCCTCAGGGGATCCCAAGGCTGCTGCAGGACCCCCAGACCCACCTGATTTCAGCAGAAATGGAGATTTTCCCCAAGGTTTCACTCAGGGATGGGGATGTTGGGCTCCTGCTGCCTGGTTTGGGGCTGCAAAGGAGGACAAAGGACAAAATAATTGTCCTTCCTGAACAAACCAGCTCCAGCTGCAGCAAATCGGCCCTGCACTGGAGTGTTCCTTATGGGAATGGAGAAAATGGGAATGAGTCATCACTGTTCTCAATCCATTCACTGGCAACTCCAGCTTATCAGAAGCAAGTTTTAATTTAAAAGCACTGATTTTGCCAGGAATTTCCACTTTCTGCAGTGACATACCAGTAAAAGCACCAGGACAAGGGCAGCAGTCAAAGTGCTGTCTGCAGTGAGAACTATTCCACCTCTTTTTATACTCCAGCCATGGATTCAGTCAAGAACATTGGAAAAAACCTGAAAGTTATTGCTTTACACCAGTTCAGCAAGAAAGGGTTCAGCTGGATGGGGCTTGGAGCAATCTGGGATAGTGGAAGGTGTCCCTGCCCATGGTGTGTGGGGCTTTAAAGTCCTTCCAACCCAAACCATTCCAGGACTCCACATTTGCATTTTTTCCTTTTGGGTTTTGAGGCCTTCTATCAGGATTTTGTCAGGTCCTGGCAGGACACAACATGGATTTCACCACAAAATTTTATTAAGAGCTGCCTGCATCCAGGAAAGGTTTCCCATGCAAAGATGGATTTAGTTCCTCCCCTGTCCCAGAGTGGTGCCCAGAGAGGTCTCTGAGCTTCATCCCAAACCATCCAACCTGTCCTGGCTGTGCTGGAATTCTTACCTGGAGGGAGAGGCTGCTGCTGGCTTTGGCTCATCCCAGGAAGGCCCAGGGCTGGTTTTTCTTTGCCCATTAGCACTGACAAAACAAAACAAAACAAAACCCCCAAAAACCAAAATAACAAATTAACAAAGCATTAAACCCAGATGACTTTTAGGAGCTTCTCCCATGGGAGCACAAATCCTGCTTCATGCCCTCAGCTCCTGTGCTTCCTCCTGAGCAGTGTCACACTGCTGTCACTCCACCCTTTCTGCTGGAATACCCGGGTTTGGAAACTGGTTTTTCCCATTTATCCCAGCTGGAGCTGTTTCTACCCCCAGTGTTCTCCTCTGCAAACCCTCTGTGTCTGGCTGTGTTTGGACAGCTGATAAATGCAGTTATCCCCAAAGCTGGCAAAGCCCTGGAATCGGACATGCCTGAGGAATGGGTACCTGCTGTTATCCGGGGAGAATCTGGATGAACCTGGCACAGCTGGACTCCTCCTCTGCTGTCCTTCCTCCTCTTCTATCTCGATCCTTTCCGCAGGCAAAGAGAGACAAGTGTCACATCCTTTCCACTTTTCTGTACCTTTCCAGGCAGTTTATCCCTGGTTCTTTTTTTCCCCAGTCACGTTTTCCCCGTTTTCTGAGCAGGCTGTTCCTGCTGCTCCTGCTGAGCCTCCCAAAGGGCAGACAGCAGCCAGGTCAGGGGGATTTTTCCCACTCAGCATCAGCTGAATTCTTGGATTCCAAAGGGAGCCCCGGGCATGTTTTCCTGTCCCAGTGACAGCCCTAGGAGGGAGATGCCTGAGGAGAATCCTGGGATGGCTGGAGCAGCTTTCCAGGAAACAACCCAGGAATGCTGTGACTGAGTCTCTCCAGTTTCAGGTTTCCCATAACCCAAAGCACCATCAGTGTTGTATTCCTGGTGCTTCCAGCACTGTTTCTCCCAAAAACCCCAGCAGGATCCAACCCCCAGCATCTCTCTTTAAGGAACTATTTTTCCTCTGGTGTGAAACTCCTGGGATCTGCTACCCCAGCCTGGTACCTGCAGTGCTTCCTGGGGTCCAGCACCTACCTCTTGGCAAACAGGGCTGGGAATTCCTGTGTTGGGCTCCTGTGGAGGAAGGATAAAGGAGCAGGTAAAGGACTGGAGGGAAAGACACGCCCTGGGCAGGGGCAGGGCCCCCCCCAAGTCCCTGCCCCAGGTGTGTGAGGTCCTGTCACCCCTCTGGGTGGCCCTGACCAGGGGTGTCACAGCTGGGCAGATCCCCAATGAAACCCTGCAACAAAACTGCAGAGAGCAGCTGAAGGCTGCTGAGGCTGAAGCTTGGACTCTTGATGGCCTTAGGGAATTTAGGACTCCCACGGGGGTTTTTTTTCCTGGAAATTTCATCCCTCTCAATGAGGAATACTTGGAGGATTTCCCCAGCTCTGCAGAAACCTGCAGATATTATGGAATCATGGAATGGTTCGGGGTTGGGAGGGACCTTAAAATTCATCCAGTTCCACCCCCTGCCATGGCAGGGACACCTCCCACTGCCCCAGGCTGCTCCAGCCTGGCCTTGGACACTTCCAGGGATCCAGGGGCAGCCACAGCTGCTCTGGGAATTCTATTCCAGGGCCTCCCCACCCTCCCAGGGAACAATTCCTTCCCAATATCCCATCTGGCAGTGGGAAGCCATTCCCTGTCTCCTGTTCCTCCATCCCTTGTCCCCAGTCCCCCTCCAGCTCTCCTGGAGCCCCCTTCAGGCCCTGGAAGGATCCCCCTGGATCCTTCCCCATTGGAAATAGAATAGAAATCCCTCAGAACCCTGTGCACACAGGCTTGGAGGCAGAGAGGAGTGCAGGGGCAGATCTGAAACCTTTGAAGAAACTGAGATACAGAAAGCCACACCAACATGAAGTAAGAACGTAGATTTAGCTTTAAGCAAATGGAAATATGCCTTAAAGTGCCTTAAGCACACAAGAAACTGCATTAGTTAGTGGAAAAACCCTGAAGTCCAGTTTAAAGTTCAGTAGCATAACCTTTTACAAAATCGACTAAGCTCTAGACATAACATAAACACAGCACAGTGGTGTTAGATAGAAGGACAGACCATGATAAACTGTGTGCACAGGTTCTGTGTAAGAAGTGGCAATTGCTGTTGTACAGCTGGGTTAGGCCAGGATAGGTGCAGGAGGATTGTAACAGAATCATGTTTGATTAGCTGATCATGAGCTGATCAGATAATTAATGAATATAATGCATTGTATCGGGGCTAGCAAGCGTCTCTCCCTCCAGCTGCTGCTGCTCCCTTGGCTGCTTCTGCTCCTGGTTTCAACTTCTCCTTGGGACACCGAGGGCTTTTGGCACAAGGGCACAGACTGTAACTCCTCCCCCTCGTGAGACCGACTGTGCTATGCAATAAATAACTTTTACCACAAACAAAAACTCCTCCCCATCTCTCCGGCTGACCCAGTACAACCTTGGCACTTCCCTTCTCCAGGTGAGCACCCCCATCTCTCCCAGCCTTTCCTCCTTGGGAATGAGCTCCAACCCTTGCAGCATCTTTGTGGCACCTCCTCGGCTGCTGTCACCCCCAGCAGCCCTTCCTGGCTCCTTCCAGTGCCACTCCCACCCTCTGGGATTCTCACCCGTTGCTCTTCTTGGCTGCAGACAGGACGTAGGAGCGCTCCCGGCCGGCCGAGCGCCGCAGGACGCTGTTGGCAGCCTCTGTCCTGGGGAGGAGGGAGGGAAGGGGTCACATCCTGCCCATCCCTGCCGGCTGCAGCCTTGGGCAGGCAAGGAACAACCCACTGGAGGTGGGGCTGAGAGCTCCCGTGCTATGGGGAGGTGTCATGGGAATGGTTAGGGTTAGAAAAGGCCTTGAGGATCATCCAGTCCAAGCAGCACGGTCACCACTAAGCCATGTCCCCAGGTGCCACGGGGCTTCTGAACACTGCCAGGGGTGGGGACCCCCATCAGTGCCCTGGGCAGCTGTGCCAGGGCTGGACAATCCATTGAAGACCTGGACTGCTGGAATATTGGATTCCATGGCACAGAAAAATGGGCTTTGAAACACTCCATGGACTGTCTGCACTGACCTTGGTACTGCCACGTGTCCCAAGGGAGAGGGCAAAGCTGTGAAAGGGCCTTGGACACTTCCAGGGATCCAGGGGCAGCCACAGCTTCTCTGGGCACCCTGTGCCAGGGAACAATCCCTTCCCAATAGCCCATCTGGCAGTGGGAAGCCATTCCCTGTGTCCTGTCCCTCCATCCCTTGTCCCCAGTCCCTCTGCAGCTCTTCCATGGTTGGATCCCATGGGACAATGACCAAGTTTTCCTTTGTACAAATCCTGTGGCTGAGGAAAAGGGTTCTCAGGAGCTCCATGAAAAGCAGTGAGGCTGCAGCCAGAGAGACCAGACCCTGTCCATGCCCTCTGCTCCATCCCTGGAGTGTCCCAGGCCAGGCTGGACAGGGCTTGGAGCACCCTGGGACAGTGGGAGCTGTCCCTGCCATGGCAGGGGTGGCACTGGATGGGCTTTGAGGTCTCTTCCACCCAAACCATTCCGGGATGGTTCTCTGGTTCTGTTCCCAGTAGGAGGAGGCCGACCCAGCCTGGAGCGACCCCAGCAGTGGGGAGAGAGCCCCCGCAGTGGGGGGAGCTGGAGCTGGGCTGTTTGTGCATCTCCACCTTTTCCCATGGACACAGCACAGCCCAGGGATTCCACAGCCCCTCCCAGCTGCCGGGTTAATTGGGCTGTGCTGTCAGGCTGCATCTCGTCAGGACTTTAATTACCTTTTGTCGGGATTGCAGTGGCCCGTGGGCAGAGCCACGATTATCCTTGGATTGCAACCAGCCCGGATCCTCCACCACCCCCAGCACCTGTCCCTGTCCCTGTGGGGCCACGGAGGCACCTCCAGGCCTCACCTCTTCTTGTGCTCATCCGGAGAAAAAGGCACATCCTCCTCGTCCCCATCCAGGGATTTCTGCCGGACGTTGTAGGGAGCCCTGGGGCGGGGAGGGAAGGGAGAGCCGGGCTCAGGGAATTGCAGGGACAGAGGCAGCAGCAGCAGCGGCCAAACACAAATGAACCCAAAGGGAGTCCAGCT
Organism: Chaetops frenatus; assembly: GCA_013400775.1. Classification (NCBI taxonomy): domain Eukaryota; kingdom Metazoa; phylum Chordata; class Aves; order Passeriformes; family Picathartidae; genus Chaetops; species Chaetops frenatus. The sequence continues at coordinate 54,234 of VZTR01030792.1, forward strand.
TCAGACCCTGGAAGGCACCTGGATTTTCCATTGGGTGCAAATGTCCCTGTAGGGTTTTGTTTTTTATTTTTTCTCCTTAGTCCAGACCCCATTTTGGATCAGAGCCATGCTCTGGGACAGGGAAAGCAGGGCAGGAAATGCCCACAGTGCTGGATCCATTTGGATCCCCTTTTCTCCAGGCTTCAGGAACGCTCCAAAGCCAGTCCCCCAGGCTGCACCCTCCATTCCTGCCTGGAGATAAAATCCCCTCCGTACAAGGGTTGGTATCAGTTCAAGGAGCACCTCCTGGCCCACAAAACCTGGGGAACCACTGGAGTTTCCAGTGGAAGCTCTGGAAGCTCCACTGAGCAGGGGCAGAGGAGCAGCTCCCTTGGCACACTCACAGTTTCTTGTAGTCCTCCGTGGTCATCCTGTATCCCGAGGGGGAGCGGCCCTGTCCCTTCGGGGGAGTGCTGAGGGGACACAAACCACACCTGGGAATGTGACCTTGCCATCCCTCCCCACCTCCATCCCCAGGGCAGCTCCACAGGGTCACCCCAAATATCCCCACGCTGATTTCAGGGAGTGCTGCTCAATTGAAGGGCAGAATTTGCCTTCTTTTTAGGATTTAGGATTGGGATTTGAGGTCTGCTTTGCTTCCCCAGGGCTACTGGGAGCTGTGGGAGCTGCCAGGGACATTTCCTTCTGTGGGATGGAGTGAGAGGGGAGAAAGGGGACGCCTTGGGGCATTGTCCTTCCTCACTCCCAGTGAGCCAAAACAGGAGCAAAATGGGGTTAAAAAAGGTTTGAGATGTTACAGAGTCCCTGCAGAATCCCAGGAGGGTTTGGGTGGGAGGGGGCCTTAAAGCTCATCCAGTGCCACCCCTGCCATGGGCAGGGACACCTCCCACTGTCCCAGGCTGCTCCAGCCTGGCCTGGAACACTCCCAGGGATGGGACACAACTTCTCTGGGCCCCTGCTCAGATCTGATCCATTGAAATGAACCGTAAATGCCTTGCACAGGTTAAAAAAAAACCCCGTTAAAACCATCAAAGTGAAGCATTCCAGCTTTGCAAGGTTTCCCTAGGATTTTTCCCCCCACTCCAAACTATTTTTGAAATTAACCCCAAGCCTGTGAGTGCTTTCAGAGCCAAGTGAGGTGAGGAAAACACCTCAGCCTGGTCTTTTCCCATGTCTGTAAAATGGACAGCCAGACCTTCCAGCATTTTGAAAGGATTTAGGGGAGCTCTGGAAGCCCACGAGCACCAGCCAAGGCAAGAGGACAGAAAAGGAGTGTTTGAAATCTCCTTTTCATGGAGGAGAAGGAGGGGGGAAAAGAAAGGTGGGGTAAAAGGGCACTCACGTACTTTTTCTGTGCTTGTTTGGGAGGGGAAGAATCCGGCCCGGGCGAGCTCTTATCGATGGTCCTGGTGAAAACCCCCCTGGGGAGGGAAGGGCATCTTAAATAATTGGCTGGAAAACGTTTGGAGCTAAATTCAAGCCAGGACTGCCTCTTCACCCTGAGCACTGGGGTGTTCCCAAATAACAGAACCCAGGAATATTTTTCCTGCTTGTAGCTCCTGACCCAGCTGCTCTCCTCCCCTTGCAGCCCAAATCTGTCCCATTCCATACCCACCTGATGAGGTACCCGGATTGGGGCTTGGAGGCACAGGACCTGTGCAAAGAACAGACATCAGGGAGTTAAAAAAACACAGGGAGAACAACAGCAGCAGCAGCAGGATTGAAGGAGAATGTCCACGTGGATGTCTAACCAAAAATCCAGCTAAGCAGGCCTGGAGGGATCCCACAGCTGGATTGGCCTTGGAAGGGTTTTTAAAAAAATCAATAATCATCAGAACAAACTCTATAAAGGACTTTTTATAAGGAAAATGAGTTTTAGAGTGAGACAATTAAAATTAGTCAAGCTGGCAGTGTTCTCTGGCTCCACATTAACTCCCCAGGTTGGTGGCACAGAGGGGGGAAATCAGAGGTGATAGAGATCCTGATTTTTTTATCACTGGAGAACAGCAGCTCCACTCCATCTCCTCTGAGGGTGCATTCCCAGCGAGGGAGCACAGCGTGGCTCCTCTGGAGAGCACTGTCTGACCAGGGGTGGGAAGAGCTGCCACAGGGAAAGGGAGGCAGGGAAGAGCTCAGAGCTCTCCCAGCAGTGGCAGCAGCCGAGCTCCCACACAGGGCCAGGCCCTTCCCAAGGGTTTGGTATTTCAGGACATTATGCCTAAAAACTCCTGTTTTTCTGGAGGCCCCCGTCCTGAGGAGCCCCTGCTTGGGACACCAAGGGGTTGCACCAGCACAGGAGCTGATGCCCCATCCCAAAATTGTGGGATCATGGGCTCAAAGGCTCCATCCCTCTGGATTGCAGACATCCCCCCATCCCCCTGGGTTAGAGACATTCCCCCATCCCCCTGGATTGCAGACATCCCCCCATCCCTCTGGATTGCAGACATCCCC
>VZTR01030792.1:65957-79959 GCA_013400775.1 Chaetops frenatus
CATTCCCATTCCCATTCCCATCCCCATCCACATCCCCATCCCCATCCCATCCCATCCCCTCAGAGGTGCTCGAGCAGGGCCGATGGCCCAGCCCTGGCTCCCAGCAGCACAGCCAGGGTGACATCAGGGATTTTCAGGCATTCACTTGTTACTCCAGCCCCAGATCTCCCTCCCCGATCTCCCCAGGCTCAGCAGCAGCAGCAGCCGGGCTAAACTGAGTTTTGATCCCGGCTGAGATAAACCGGGATACTCCCAGAGCCACACCCAGAGCTCCCGGCGGGCTCGGGGTGCCCAGCTCAGGGGAACTGGAGCTGTTCAAAGCAGCCCAGACCTTTCCTGGGAGAGCATCCTCAGCTCAGGGCTCCAGCTGACACTGCAGCTTTATTTTCAGCAAGCCCTGAGTCACACCAGGGTTTGCTGAAGGTTTGTCCGGGTTCTTCCCTGAAACAGCAGTGAGTGACAACCTGGCCTGGCCAGCTCTGCAGGTACAGAAGGTCCCAAAGCACCACAGAGACATCCAGGGCTCTGGTTTTTCCCAGTGGGAACACACAGTTCCATGTGGAATGTTCAAAAACTGGGGCGGGGGGGAAAAATCTATCTGTTATGAACACCTGGATTTTAAGCAGCGAGGGAAATGGGTGAGGAGCCCCCAGAGCAGTACTGCCAGGTCAGGGTTGGTTTAGGAGGTACATCCTCCCAGAGGGACACCCAGGGCTCTGCTTTTTCCCAGTGGGAACACACAGCTCCACACTGAACATTCAAAAACCGGAGGAAAAAAAAGGTTTTTGTTGTGAACCTCTGGATTTTAAACACTGAGAGAAATGGGTGAGGAGCTCCCAAAGCAACACCTGGGAGATGCATCCTCACAGCTGGATCAGCAGGAAAAGGGGGAATTCTGCCCCTGTGCCCTGCTCAGGTGAGACCCCCCCTGCAGTGCTGCCCCAGCCCTGGGATCCAACAGCAGAAGGATGTGGAGAAAATCCAGAGGAGGCTCCAGGATGATCCGAGGGCTGGAGCAGCCCAGCTCTGCTGGGAGGAAAGGCAGGGAGAGCTGGGATGGTTCACCTGGAGAGGTGAAGCTTTGGGGTGACCTCATTGTGGCCTTCCAGGACCTGAAGGAGCTGGCAGCTTCAAGAGGCTCAGGGATAAAGATTTCCTTAGGGAGCTGTTCACAGTGGGAGTTAAATACTGCCAAACTCGGGGTGCTCCAGGAAAAGGCACCAAACTCCATCTCCCTGGTGGGAGCAGCCTCACCTGGAGCAGCACAGGTGCCCTGCACACCTTTGGAGCAAACCTGGCTGTGGTGAAGTCAACAACACAAAAAGTCCTTTATATTCACCTAACCTGAGCAGCATCCAAGAGGGGAATTTTTCCATTTTCTCACTGAATCTGGATAAAGCCAAGAGGATCTGGCTGGGACCCCTCCTCAGCCACGAGCCAGGGCTCAGGTGAAAGCTGTGCCTGAGCTAAGACCAGAGCAGGAGCAAGGTCCTGTTCCCCATCCCAACCCCACAACTCCTCCAGGGACACACAGCAGCACAGGACAGCAGGAAAAAAAGAGCCTTTTCCCCCAGCTCCAGGTAAAAACATTATTGTTACAAAGTAAATTCCAGCCTGGAATATCTGCCTTTACCAGGAAATGGATTTTCATGGGATCTCCTCTCTGAGAAAAGCACAAAGACCCCTTTTTTATGAAGATGTCCCACAGCTGGCAGTGGCTGATCCTTGTTCTGCCACTTCCAGAACAGCTGGATGCCAACAGCTGGAACCTCCCAGCTCGTTCCTGCAGGAACAGGGATGTCTGCAGGGAATCTGCTCCACTCTGGAAATCCAGGCAGCCGATTTTATGGGAAGGGGGTTTTTCCCAATCATTCCTAGAGGTGGCTGCTGCCTGTGTTTGAACAGCCACTGCAACACCCTTTTACAATTTTCAGTATTTCCTAGTTGTGAGGAATCCACCAACCTCTCTCTAGGGCACTGAGCTGCTCTGGAACATTTCCTGCTTTCCCAAAACCACTTCCTGCAGCCTCTCCCTGGTGCTGTGGGGGGAGGGCAGGTGAGCAACCCCCCAGTCCTGTGGGATTTGCAGAGGTGCCACCAAACCCAGGCCCAGGTGAGGAACCCCCCAGTCCTGTGGGATTTGCAGAGGTGCCACCAACCCGAGCCCAGCCGAGCCCCAGCAGAGCTGTGATGAGTTGCAGGCTGTAAAACCACTACACCCATTTGTTACAAGGGAATCAAACTGGTTTTTCATGAGGTGTCACTCCCGAGCTCTGCCAGAATGCCAGACCTCACCTTCCTAATAGCAGGTAGCAGCAGGGCATTGTGTATCCCAAAGCATTCCCCGCTGGAATACAGCAATCTCCCCGTGCTCACGGACACACCTGCACACTCCCGGCGCTCAGGAGCGCCAGCACTGGCACAAAATGTTGTTGTCAGCAAAGCCAGGGCACGGCAGAAGCTGTGGCAGGGACACCGCGGTGCCACCAGAACACCCCAAACCTGCTCTGGGGGGAGCAGGGAGGTGCTGATTTACCCTCAGCAGCTCAGAGAGCTCCCTGCAGGATCTGGGGCAAACCAGCTGCTCTTCCCCTGCCCTGACAGGGCCTGGGTTGCACCATTCTCCCTCCCCCTGCGGGCCTGGCACTGGCCCGGGGCTTGCACAAGCAGCAGTGAAACTCGGGAGGGAATTCTCCCTGGAAGCAGAGGCCAGCCCATCCTGCCGTGGCTGGAAGGGGTGGGAATGTCCTGCTGCTCCCTGGCATCGGCACATTCGGGGTAGTGATCTACTGGGGTAGAAAACAGCCCCTCCACAGCTTCCCAAAATGCCAAGCCCGAGCCCTGCAGAGGATCCTGGATGCGGGTCTGGAAATCCTCCAGCGCTGGCAGGGTGCAAATATCAAAATCCTCCCAAACCTCACTGAATCACGGGATGGTTTGGGTGGAAGGGACCTCAAAACCCACCTGCCACTGCCCCAGGCTGCTCCCAGCCCTGCCCAACCTGGCCCTGGATACCCCCTGCACATCCATGGGGTTCCCCCCGTGCCTTTCTGCTCCCTGGACATGCAGGGTTGCTCCTGACCTGCTTTTATCCATTTTTCCTCTTACCTATTTCTGGTAATTACATCCAAGCCACCCTTTTTCCTCTCTGGAGGTGTGCCTGGACCAGAGCCTCCCCCACACTCCACGGGCAAGACTGGAAGGAATTCCTTGGACAATCCTCCTGAGCAAGTTCCCTTTGCAGTCACTGGAAGGGGGGAGTTGGGCGTGTTGGTTACCTTAACTCCACGTAGAAAAGCACTTTCAATCCTCTCTCCCTTCCCTCCCTCTCCTTTCCCCAGGATAAGCAACAGAAGATCTCTCTTTATCTCTCCCACTGCCAAAACCTGTGTCAGGTCAGCAAAATCAGGAGCTGCAGCAAGGAAAAGGCAGGAAAGCAGAGAGGGAGATAAGGAGATTGGTGAGAGTGCTCCAGGGAACTCTTTGAAGTCGTGGGGAGCTGCTGTTGAGTGTTCCTGACAAGGACAGGCTGCACCTGCACCCATTTGATCCTGGGTGTTCGGAAGGAAAGTTTGATTATGGCAATTTTCCTTCACAGCCTCTGCTCGCTGACACACAAAATACAGACTGGGAGCCATAAAAATTCCTGAATGGTTTGGGTGGGAAGGGACCTTAAAGCCCATCCAGTGGCACCCCTGCCATGGCAGGGACACCTCCCACTGCCCCAGGCTGCTCCAGCCTGGCCTTGGGCACTGCCAGGGATCCAGGGGCAGCCACAGCTTCTCTGGGAATTCTATTCCAGGGCCTCCCCACCCTCCCAGGGAACGATTCCTTCCCAATATCCCATCTAAACCCAATATCCCATGCTCTGTGACAGTGGGAAGCTATTCCCTGTGTCCTGGCACCTACAGGCCCTTGGAAATAATCTCTCTCCATCTTCCTTGGAGGTTCCCTTCAAGGCTCTGCAAGGCCACAGTGAAGTCACCCCAAAGCTTCTCCTCTCCAGGCCGAACAATCCCAGCTCTCCCAGTCTCTCCTCCCAGCAGAGCTGCTCCATCCCTCTCCTCATCCTCATCCTGGAGCCTCCTCTGGACTCTCTCCAGCAGCTCCAGGTGCTCCCTGTGCTGAAGAGGCGACACAACAAAAATATCCAGGCAGAACACAACAGAAGGATCTCATCAGCTGCCCAAAAAAACCAGGATGGGATTGATGCTGATTAAAATTGGAAATCCGGAGGAGGAGGCAGGAGCAGGGCTGGAAGAGGCTGTGGATTGAGCAAGGTTTTGCTGTGTTGTGGCCAGGGATGGAGGCAGAGTCAGGCTCCAACAATTCCTGTTTACCTGGGCTTGGGAAAGAGCAGCACTCAGAGCCAAGGGAACCTGGCAGCTCCCTGATCCCGCTGGGAGAGCTGCCCAGGTGTGCCACAGCCCTGTCCCAGGTGTGCCGCAGCTCTGCCCTCAGTGCCAGCCTGGCACTGCTCCTCCAGCCCAGCAAACCTCAGGAACGGCTCCCTCATCCCAAAAAACCTCTGGAACAGCTCCCCCAGCCCAGCAAACCTCGGGAACTGCTCCTTCATCCCAAAAACCCTCAGGAACTGCTCCCCCAGGGGGACTGACCAGCGCAGACAGAATGGCCAAAGCACCTGGCCAGTATTCACTTCAAGATCAAGCAAAGCCAAAGTTGGTAAAACCAGCTGTTAACCAACAAATAAAAATTCCCAGGAAAAAAAGCCCAACGTGTCTTTTTCCCAGAAAACAGCCAGAAGTTAAAATAAAACCCACTTAATTGGACTACAACAGCACATTGAGGTTAAGGCTCGTAGTGGTTGAGGTTGTGGCTGCCCCTGGATCCCTGGAAGTGTCCAAGGCCAGGCTGGATGGGCTTGGAGCAGCCTGGGACAGTGGGAGGTGTCCCTGGGGTTGGAATGGGATGAGCTTTAGGATCCCTCCCAACCCAAACCATCCTGGGATTCCATAATTCTGAGACTGAGGAACTTCCCATCCTTCTGAAATTTGAACCACCAGGACTCCCAGGGAGCCAGGAATTTGCACAGGGGGAAATTCCAGCTCTAACCTAAACTCCTCATTTAAAACCAAACCAGAACTGAAGTGCTTAGGAAGATTAGAGGGCAAAGAACATTTAATGTACAAATCATGGGAAATAGCTTGGGGACCCATTGCTTTGTATCCATTTCCTTGTGGAAAAGAGGTTTTTTCATGGACTAAGTGGTCAAAGCACCAAAAATCCCTGTGACAGGGCAGGGAGGAGGAGCTGGCTGCTGTACAATCTACCAGCCACTGCAGATCTTGTGGGAAGGGAGTTGTGGTAAAGCAGGGCTGGGGCTGCTGTCAGGCACCTCCCAAAGATCTCTGCTCCCAAAAGGGAATCATTCAAACCCTGTTTGTGCTGAGACTGGGATCTGCTGGGACACAAAGCTGGGAAGTCACCTCTGTGGGATTTATTTGGTGGAGCAACGAACAGGAATAAATCCTGCATGGACAGAGGAACACACTCCTTATGGGTCTCCTCTGCTGCCTCAGGGAGGAGCCAAATCACCCCCTAATCATGGAGGGAAAACCAAAAGGGCTGCAATAATTTAAGAGATGGTGGCAAAACTCCTTTTTGGCACGGGGCTCTCTGGTGGAGAGCAGGGCCAAAGCCCAGAGGGGAGCCAGCCACGGGAAGTGTTTGTGACCCAGCCTGCAGCTCTGGGAAGGGGTGGCTGCTGTCACCAGAGCAACAAAACATGGGACAAGGGTGGAGGGAGGAGAGCAGGAATGCTGGTGTGCCTGCTGGGGAATCGAAGAGGGCACAGCAGGGTGTTTATCCACAGCCCAGAGAGTTCAGCAGCTGTTTCCAAACAAGAAGTCCCATCCAAGGACCGAAGCGTCAGCACAGCTCCCACGAGGGAATGGCGAGGAGGAGGAGCAGAGACTTCAGGAAAACTCCAGATTCCTGGGAATTGGTGACATTTACTCTAGGTTAAGCTGGCAGCAGTGATGGAAACCAAGCAGGAGAAGGTGCAGGCAGGGCTGTCAGGCCCTGGCCCGGCGCAGGCTGGGGTAGCTCTGCACAGTCCTGGCAATGGCCTCGTCCAGACTGACCACAGGCCTGTAGCCCATGGCCCTCTTGGCCCTGTCACAGCTGTAGTAGTGGCAGGTCCCAGCCAGGGCCACCCTCATGGGTGTGAAGGTGGCCTTGATGGTCACCAGGGGCCTGAGCAGGGCCAGCAGCAGGGCCAGCAGCAGGGCCAGGTAATAGGCCAGCCAGTAGGGAATGTGGTACTTGGGAGGGTCGTAGTCCAGGCCCGTCAGGATCCGGGANCCGGCGCAGGCTGGGGTAGCTCTGCACAGTCCTGGCAATGGCCTCGTCCAGACTGACCACAGGCCTGTAGCCCATGGCCCTCTTGGCCCTGTCACAGCTGTAGTAGTGGCAGGTCCCAGCCAGGGCCACCCTCATGGGTGTGAAGGTGGCCTTGATGGTCACCAGGGGCCTGAGCAGGGCCAGCAGCAGGGCCAGCAGCAGGGCCAGGTAATAGGCCAGCCAGTAGGGAATGTGGTACTTGGGAGGGTCGTAGTCCAGGCCCGTCAGGATCCGGGACATGAACGTCCAGAAGGGAATTGGTTCATCATTGGTGATGTGGAAGGCCTGGAAGTGAGGGACAGGAGAAGCCAGGGGTTAAAATCAGGATGGATTTCCCAGGTTTGGCTCTGTGCTGGGCCATGGTGAGGACATGACCCTCTCTGAGCTGGGCAGGAGCACATTATCCTGAAAAACTGCTGTGCACTGCCCATGTCTGTGGGAAATGATGCCTTAGGATTTCAGCTTTTCTATTTTTCATATATTTGTAATCCCTCTTTTGCCAGGAAAACCAGCTACTTCCAACACTCCAAAGGCCAGGATTCCTCGTAAATCCAAAAACTGAGTGCCACAGCACAGAGCCAACAGGTTAAACACCCCATTGTGTCCAGAGCAAGGCAAGACCAGGAAAAGCTGGAAAAGTTCTTCCTGTTCTGAACTCTCCCAAAAGCTCCTGTGTTTCCATGTGTCCCCCAGTTCTGCCTGGATAAGGACGCTTGTGAGGCATTTTCCTCACAAGGAGGAAATTCCAGGATATCCACCCAGCTCAGCCCAGGTGCTCACCAGGGATGGAAAACCTGGAGCTGCTCCCCTGCAGAAAGGAAGCCCAGGACACCCAGGGATCAGCACAGATCCCACAGCAGAGGCTGGGGATCCCTTCCCTCCCCTCCTTCCTCACCTTCCCACACAGGGGAGAGCCTTTGTGCAGCTTCTCTGCAGCCAGGATGTGCCCATGGACCACATTCTCCACGTAGGTGAAATCCACCAAGTTCTTTCCATCCCTGCACACAGAAAAGGAATTTAACCCCAAGGTGAGCTGGGCTGAAAATCTGCTTGTGGCAAAATTAAGGACTTCCACTAAGATAAATTTATCCCAAGTTTTCACTTCTCCCACTCTCTGGTGCTGCAGTTTCAGGCCATACTTTTAGTATTTCATATTTAATAGGGATTTTTATTGCCAGAACCTCCAATACCACAAGTGTATATTAATTAAATTAACAGCAAGTAATCTGAGCTGTCTCATATTAATGGCACAGCTCTTTAGACAGCTCAAGCCATGCGAGCTTTCCTCATGGATATTCCTTTGGCATTATGGACAGTCTCTAAGCCCCTAACACAGGATTTTTAAGGAAAAAAACAACTGGAAAGTGAAAAATAAAAGAGACAACACAACTGATTTCCTTGTGTTCCCTTCCAAAAGGGCATTGTAGATTTTGCCCCAGCTCTGAAATTCCTGGGCCTTGCTCACCCAATGATGAACTTCATTTTGCCACTCCGAGCTGCCTGGATGAGGATGGGAACCAGCTGAGGGTCCCTGGGACCAAAAATCCCATGGGGACGGATTGCAGTGGTGAAGAAATTGTTGTCTGGGTCATTTGCACTGAGCACCTCCTGCAGGGAGAGAGGAGAACAAAATCAAGAAGGAAAACAGAGCTCAGCAAGGCATTCCAAGGTCACCATTGAAGGGGCTGGGGGCTCCTCATCTGCTTGGGAAGGAACCAGTGGAAGGATTATTATCCCTCCTGTTTTCCAAGTGATCCTGCCTTTGTTCCCATCTCTTTTCCCACTTCTCCTTGGTAAGAAAACCAAACAAAAATCAGTTTTTATGGTTGAGCACATCATGAATTGGAAGAGGAAGGGAATTTTTTCTTTTCTCAGAAGCCAAAGGAGCTTCCCAAGCTCCTTCACTCCATGAACTCCTTGTGCAGGAGCTGGAGCAACAGAGGACAGACACTCAGGAATTCCAATTCTGTCCCTCCTAGCAGCCATTCCCACCCCAGCCCCCCCTGGATCTCCCTCAGAAGGGGGTGATCCCATCTCCCTGGAGCTCCAGCAGCACATTCAGCAACTCTGGAGGAGATTTCATTCTCCTGGGAGTTCCTAAACAACTTGTTCTGCTCATTCCCAGCTGGAATTTCTATGGAGGAGGCAAAGACAAAATCCTTTCAGTTTCCCCCCAAACAAAGCCATAATCACCAGCATTGGGGCTGCCCCTGATTGCTGCTCCTCAGCTTCCCCTCTATCAGTCTCTGCAAAGTGCTGGTGAAGGAACAGATGTTTTCACAATTACAATTAATTAAGCTCTCATGGAGGAAAATCCTTCCAGGCTCTCACACTGTCAGCAGCAGCATGGAAGGGACTCTGAACTCTTCTGGCACAAAAAGCACAGATTCTTCCCACAGCCATGGAAAAAGGATCCAAAAAAGGTCTGCCCCATTTGATCTAAAACATTGTAATCCCATATTTAAACCACAAAAGCTGCAGCAGCAAGAACATGAGAAGAGCAGAGATTGGTGGTGTGCAAGTGTCCAAAACAGTAAATTTTCAGATGTTTGGAGATCTTTTTTTAACATGAATATTTTCAGCAATGGCCTGTGCCCCTTAGTTCAGGCCACACTCCCACATCCTCTCCTCCTTCCTCAGTGCCTTGGTCACATTCCCAACTCTAAATTCAGGCTGCAAATCAGGAAAAAAAGCAGAGAAGACAAAAATCCTCCCTCCCCTGACTGCTGTTAAACCAAAGCTGTGGCAGGAAAGAACTGGGATTATCCTGTGGCAGTGACACTTCTGGCAGTTCTGGAGCCACCTCTGCAGTGTCACACAGGATTCCATTCACCCTCTCTGGCAATTTGTGCCACAGCTTGATTTTATTCTCTTTTTATAAAGTGAATACATCCAAAAATAACAATTTAACCATTGATAAATACCTTCTCCTGCAGGATCTTGGTCTCTGTGTAGTAATCAATAGGCTTTTGTGCATAGGGGAGATCTTCTGAGCCATTTTTTATGTCTGTGCCCTCAAAAACTACACTGGCACTGCTGGTTAACACCAGTTTCTGCAAGAGATAAGGCAGAAAACAGTTGTTTAAAGCCTAAAATAAAAGAGATATTATTTACAAAGGCTGAATAAAGATAATAATGATAATAATAATAATAATAATAATAATATTTAGCCAACTGATCCCACAGAAAGTAACCTGAGTCTAACAGAAACTGCAGGTAAGAGAAGTCCCCCTTTTTAAATTCATTCTGTCCCATCATTTAGTGCTACCTAAAGGAGATTAAAACATTCCAACAAACAGCCCAGACAGTCAATCCAGGGAAACATCTCTAGGAAAATCAGAGGCTTGGAACACTTGGCATACACCCAATATTTTAAAGAAAGATTTGCTCATCTTGACAATAACAGATCACAGTGGATTAAACCAAAAAAGAAACCTTGGATGTTTTTGTTGGATGATTTAAATGAAGTTAATATAATAAATAAATTTAAAATAAATGAAAGAAATTAATTTAAATGAAAATTTATAGAATATGCAAATATGTCAAGGAGAAAATTCAGTCTCCAATTCCAGGCTCTTTCTTTGTGGGCAATTGACTTTCTAAACCAAATGACACTGAGATTGTGGCCCAGGTGTGTTCCTCCTCATTCCACTGTAGGAACTCACAGAAGGAAAAGCTGCCATGAACATTCCCACTGCTGGAAAAGCCATCTCTGGGGCTGTCCCCTCATTACAGCAGCAAAGAAGCCTCTTGTGAGGTGTTGCTCACCCAGGAAACAGGACAGATTTTAATAGATGCTTTTCCATCCCAGTGTAGTCTTCTGTGGCAAACAGGGACTCAGTTTACACCAAGCAGGAGACCCACAGAGTCTCTCTTCCACTGGTTTTCATGGAAAAGGTGGGAATTCAGTATCTCAGAGCCCTCTGTCCCCCTCTCAGTCACAAAGTCCATCAGCCTCTCCCAGTCTCCAGGGATTTCCCACCCTTACCTGCACTCCAGCTTCTCTGCAGGCTGCAATGACTGCCTTGGTTCCCATAAAATTCACCTTGTAAAAGAGCTCCCTGTTGTCACTGGAAGGGGCTGGTGATGCACAGTGGAACACCACAGACACTCCCTGCAGGGCTGGCAGCAGAGCCTGCAGGAAACCACAGGGATGGAGCAACAGCCACGGTGGATATCAGGAAAAAATAACACCAGGGAAATCAAACAGCTCTTTTTTTTTTTTTTTTTTATGGAAACAGCTACATCTCAAGTCATGTTCCCTCCATAAAGTGGGCAGCTGGAATGGGATTAGCACCCAGGATCTCCAAAATGTCCTGTCCTCACCACACACCACATCCTGTCTTCTTCCCAGAGAAATCCTGGGAGCTTCCCCAGAGCTGTCCAGGCTGAGCTCCCTGCAATTCCCAAGTGCAGGTACAAGACTCAGGAGTGCCTGGAGCTGGGACACTGAGGAAGCAGCAGGTTCCAAGTTCCCCATGGCACTGGCTGGGTGCAGGTGACTGTCCCAAAGTCACCTCCCACACTTCTCTCACAGGCCTTGGCCAAGGCTCCCACTGGTTCCACCCTGGTTGTTGGGAATAGGAGTTGTGCCATTTCCACGGAGCTGAGCAGAGCTGGGAGAGCCCCCTGCAATTAGCCCAGGGGCTGTAATTACCCTGTGAACCTCAGCTAACAGCAATGCACAGCACCAGGCACAAACCAGCCCTGTTCCTTCCAGCTTCCAGCAGGAACCAGACCTCAAACACCAGATCCCTTTCCTTCAGAGGCTTCCAGGGAAAAATGCGAGACCTGGACGTGCCCTTGTTAACTGCAGCCAGTCCTCACCTCCTTGTCACACAGGTCTCCCAGGAAGAAGGTCACCTGGTCACTCTCAAAGCTCTGGCGGATGTCGAAGACGTTGACGTGGTAGCCCTTGGCCAGCAGCTGCTCCACCATGTGCTGCCCCAGGAACCCTGAGCCCCCGATGACAGTGCAGCTCCTGCCACCCTGCAGGGACAGGGACAACCCCCCTAACAGCCAGGAGCTCACAGCAACCTGACCTGGGCTTCCCTGGGTCTCACTGAGCTGGCACTCTGCTCAGCAGCTAGGCTGGAGGAGTTCTGTGCTGTCACAGGGAGCTGTGAGAGCAGGCACTCTGGTGGGATTTTGGGAGGACTCTGCCTCATGCTCACAACCAAGGGGCTCAGGGAGGAGGGAGGAAAAAGAGGATTGGCCCCCATGAACTCTGCTTGGATGGGGAAGCAAACAGAATTTGAAGGGAGACTGCAAGAAAGAGGGAGAGGGATAATTTACAGCAGCATGGAGAGGCAGGACACAGGGAATGGCTTCCCGCTGCCAGAGGGCAGAGATGGATGGGATATTGGGCAGGAATTGTTTCCTGTGAGGGTGGGGAGGCCCTGGAATAGAATTCCCAGAGAAGCTGTGGCTGCCCCTGGATCCCTGGCAGCGCCCAAGGCCAGGCTGGAGCACCCTGGGGCAGTGGGAGGTGTCCCTGCCCGTGGCAGGGGTGGAGCTGGAGGAGTTTTAAGATCCCTCCCAACTCAGCCCAGTCTGGGATGATTCTGTGATTTGCTTCAGCCTCCTGGCACAGCTGATACAGAACATTAAACCATCACCATTATCAGAACCTGTTACAGCCAAGAAACCACCCAGGTAAAGGCAGGGACTGCCCTTTTGAACCATTAGTTCTTCCTTTTTCTCTTTAAGCTTTGTAAACCAATGATTGGAGTCACTAATTAACAGATTTCAGCCTGGCCACTCCTCTGACTGGACTGAGCCTAAAGGCCTCACTGCCAGCACAGCACATCAAGGCCCTGAGCCTGAGGGAGCTCTTACACAAAGAATGCTCTGTGCTGGCTGGGAACACTTTTTCTCCTGGTTGTAACAAAACCCCGACCTGTGCAGGGATCTCTGAGGGAGCCTGAACCCCCTGGAGCCACACAAAGACCTCGATTATTCACAAGTTTTGAAGAGCCACATCCTTGGGCAAAGGTTCTGCTGCCAAGTTGGGTGATCCACCAGAGAAATCTGAGGAGTTTCCTCAGTTACATCAGAGCAGAACCAGTTTTTTAGGATGGGCCATGCCAAGGAGGGTCTGGAGCATAAATCCTGGGAGGAGCAGCTGGGAAAGGGCTCAGCCTGGAGCAAAGGAGGCTCAGGGGGGACCCCTCTGCACAACTCCCTGCCAGGAGGGGCAGTGAGGGGGGGTCGGGCTCTGCTGCCAGGGAACAGGGACAGGAGGAGAGGGAACGGCCTCAGGCTGGGCCAGGGGAGGCTCAGCTTGGACAGCAGCAGGAATTTCTGCCTGGAGAAGGTGGTCAGGCCTTGCAAGGGCCTGCCCAGAGAGGTCTGGAGTGCCCATCCCTGGAGGTGTTCAGAAAACAAACAGATGCAACATTTTGGGATGTGGTTTGGAGAAGATGGAGGGGCTCAGTCAGAGGGGGGATTCAGTCAGAGGGAGGATTTGGTCAGAGGGGACAGAAACTGTTTCAGCTTCTCCTCAAAGGCAGTGCCTCCCTTCCACTGACATCTGCCTTTCCCTGTAGCCTTTCCTTCCACCCCAAACCATTCTGGCATTCCCAGATCCCAGTGCACCCTCCAAGAGCACCCAAACTGCTCCTAGATGTGCCTGAAGTTTTTCTGCAGCAGAATACTGCCCTCTGCCTCTGAACCCCAGAGCACTGCAGAGGCTTCCAAGGAATCCCAGAATCCCAGACTGGGCTGGGTTGGAAGGCACTTTAGAGCTCATTTTATTCTACCCCTGCCATGATCAGGGACACCTTTCACTGTCCCAGGGTGCTCCAAGCCCCAGCCAGCCTGGCCTTGGACACTTCCAGGGATCCAGGGGCAGCCACAGTTATATTTAATTTTATTACTATTTATTTAATATAATGTATAATTATTATACAAATATATAATAATTATATATTAAATTTATTATTATTATTTACTATAATTTGATATTGCACAGTATAATACTCATGGCAAGCCAAGCTACACATGAATATATTGATTTTAAGGTATAAATTCAATCTATCCAAGTTATACTTTGGAAAATCAAGTTTTCTTCCCAGAATTATCATTAATGCAGGATCAGCCTCATATCCTCCCTAGTAATGTGCAGAATATTTATGAATTTGTTTCTGCAAGACAAATCTTCCCAAAGCACCACTGAAGGCCTCAACTCACCGGTCTGAGGCGTGTGGCCATGGCTTGAGTGAGGCACTGTCTGCCAGAATCCTTGAAAAAAGGGAGAATATTCTTTTATTCCCAATAAAATAACACATTTCCAGTTACAGAAATCAAGGTTTGAAGCCATTGTGCTAAAGAAGGACAAAAAGAGTTAATTGTCCCCCTTCTCCCAAACTAAATCAGCAGCTGCAGGGGCTGGCCTGGATCTTTGGTACTGATTTTCTGTTTGAAATTCCAAGGAAAAAGCCAAGAAGAGGCAGGATTGGTGCCTGTCCAGCTGGACCACTGAGCTGGTTTAAACCAGGGGCACAGGGTGATCCCCCTCCAGCTGTTCCCTCTCCCACCCCCCATCCCTTAACACCTCATCCCTCTCCAAAATTCACTTTATGAACTGCTCCATGTTCAGCTCCCCCCCAGCTCTTTCAGCCGCATCCCAGACCCCCCA
>VZTR01030794.1:0-26884 GCA_013400775.1 Chaetops frenatus
TCTTTTCTGCTGTGTTAAGTTCCTGATGGGTTTCTCAACAGAATCCTGTAACTTTATTTAATTCAGCCTCCACAAATACCAGCTTACAGCACTTAAGGCTAACCAAGTATCTCTATCTCTGTCAAAAGCCTGGAGTTATTATTTTACTGGAGATCCTTAGCTTCCTAATGTTGTGTTTTATTACTGTTGCACAGAGCGCATCACATGCCTTTGGGAGCAGTAAGTGCTACTGCATTAATTACATCAGCACACAGTGCTGCCAGTTTCCCTTTGGTGCATCTCTCACTGGCAAACTGAGGGTGTCCAAGGCCCTGGACCATACTGCTGACCTGAAGGAATCAAACATCTTGAATGAGAGCTAAACACAGATATATAGTTCAATCTTTACCACCATCAATCCTCCACAAACTGCTGGAGGACCTGCAATCCCAACTCAGCCCTGCAGTTTTACTCCGATGCCATACATGCTATTCATTTGAAAAATATGGTTCTGATGCAGTAGGACCATTTGAAAAGCAGACTCAGTCTGCACAGCTGCCAACCCTTGCCTTCCCCCTTCCTTGTGTCTCTGATCTGCTCCGGGGAAGGTTCCAATGACATCCTCCTCACAAATAATGCCAGCTCAAGTAGCTCCTGTGGTGTCCCCCAGTCGTCTTTGCCTTCCCCCTGATCCTGCCTCCCATGTTCCCATACTGTTCCTGATAACCCTAAGTAATCACAGAAGTAAATTAGACCCTGTTCCCCTGTTCCTAGGACGCACAAAACAAGTCCTCAGGTTGATCCCAGAATGATACACATCTCTCCATCTCAACCAGAACTCGCACAGCTTTCCAATTCCTCATACCAATATCTAGTTTCTTTGCTTTTTGGAAATTTTCCACTTCCGTGATCTCTAGCCCTCTGAGAAGGGCTTTGGATCAAATCATTTCTTCCAGGTTTCAGCTAGCTTGCTGCAGTTAGTGACGCCACACCTCTTATCTGCCAGAGACAGTCTCCAGCCTCTGTCGGGAAAGGAACATCTATCTTCCACATGGGAGCATTGTGTATCATAACACTTCCCAGGAAAACTCATAGCATCAGGCAGTTAAGGTTCCTGCAATGGACTTACTAGAGTGTTCCACAGGAGTGGGGTGATTTCCAGCAGAATGCGTAGGAAAGCAGCTACATCTAAAAAATAACACATATTAACCTGCTCATGTCACATCTTATACTTGCCTTTCCATATCTCATATCTCTAAAACTGCCTGGGTTCAGGCTACACCAGATGTTATCTGAAAAACTCTTGTCATTTCTGCTATGAGAAAGCTGTTTATTAAATCCCCAAGAAAATCTATTTCAATACTTGTTTTAGAATCTGCCTAGCCCATTCAATAAAGTTGCTCAAATACACCAGGTTGTTGTGAATGGGAAACTGGAAGCAAACAGCAAGATTTAGACTTGCCAGTACTCTTGGGTGTCAGATGGCACAGAAAGGGCAGGAATTTTGTGGGAGAGCTCATGAGGTGAGTTAAGGTCACAAATCATACCACACCTGTATTCCGAACTTTGAAACAGGAGAAGGAGGCAGCTGAGGTCTTTAGGATATTATGACAGCCTGTAGTCTCTGGCAGGATTTCACAGCCCTTGAGGAATGAAAGGGGGGGGGAAATCAGTTGGGACAGAGCTACTTTCAGCACAGGCAATGAGAACTGCTAATGAAGGACAAAGGGAACAAAAAAGAATGATTGAGAGGTTCCAGTATTTTATTGGTGAGTTTGACATCTGGTTAAACAATACATACATTTGGAACTGGAACTCCCATACACAAACAATCTCAGTACCTTGGCAAATTCACAGGGCAGAAGGAAAAGCCATCTAAATGATGCAGGCTCCCAGGAGCAGGACAGACAGTAGTAGGCAAGCAGGTTAGCTGGAAGGAATGGGAGGGGAACGGAGGAGAGTATGGGATATCCAAGCTCTAGTAATCTGCCTTCCCTGGCTCAAATTAACCAGCTAATTTTGCCAGGTGCTCTCTATAGAAACAAGCTTCTCCAGAGGAGAATTCACTTCACAATATTATACTGCTGCTCTGCAACTCCCATGAATTTATTCTCTGTTTCCTAGGGAAATACTGCTCTCACTAGCAATTGCAGAATATGCTCAGGGAGATGTGCTGACTAATTCTGATGCCTAGAGCTGTGTGAATCTCCTTTCCCATTTCCCTCCCTCCCCAACTACCCATTGTGAGTTAGCACGTAAACAAGTGGCTTTCACCCCATACTCACAGATGAGTTTCTCAAAGAACAGGACCTTTCACTGGCTGTCATACCTAGCAGACATAGACAGAAGATTCTAATTCATTCTAATCCCAGACGGACTGTTTGTGTTTTGCCAAAAATCCACTTTTCCTCCTCGTAGAACATCAGATCTGCCCATGCCATGTCCACCATAGTGGCACAGAAGTCCCTGTAAATGCTCAGTAAGGCGTCCATTTGGGTGGACAAGCACAGGATCTGCCTGCACAAACCTGCTGCCAACCCATATGGGTCTCAATCCACTGAAGGCAATAGGAGAATTTTCACTGATTTTAACAGCTAGAATGGATTTAAAGAAATGTCACATGCAGTATTCATTCACACATTAAGCTTCAGTCACTGATAAAGTCTGATCAATTTGGGAGAAAATTGTACAGACTTTTCTTTCTTGTTTCCAACAAACTGAATTGTATCCGACTTCTGAATGAACATTAACCCAAACTAAGACTTTTAACTACCAATTTTGACTGGCTGTAATTATGTATACATTCACAACACATATGCTCCCTTATTAAAAAGTTGTGCAAATGATAAAGTAGGAAAAAAAAAAAAAAGATTGTTTTGGTTTGAAAGAACAATAAGAACAATTGCACAGACTGAAGTTTGCTTCTATATTAATATAGCACCAACAGATGCTGTAATTAGAAAGTAAAAGGCAACCAGAGGAATTGTTAATAGCATTGTTCAGTGCTCTTGCATCTAAAACTAAACTGCTTCTTTAGGGAAGTGATAACGTTTTCATATGTGATCCTGTGACTTCAGTAAAAATGCTAAAGACCTATTCCCATGAGCATCATATACTATAACCTGGGCTGGTTTTGGCTGGGGTAGAGTTAATTTGATTCAGAGTAGCTAGTATGGGGCTGTGTTTTGGATTTTGCCAGAAGCAGTGTTGCTAATGCAGGGATGTTTTAGTTATTGCTAAGCTGTGTTTGCACAGCCTCAATGCCTTCCCTGCTCCTCACCCCATCCCACCAGCAAGTAGGCTGGGGGTGCACAAGAATTTGGGAAGGGACACAGCCAGGACAGCTGACCACAAAGCAATATTCTATGTCATATGGCATATAAAGCTGGGAAAGGAGAATGAAGTGGGGGGGACATTCAGAGTGATGGTGCTTGTTTTCCCAGGTCACCATTGTGTGTGATATAGCCCTGATTTCCTCAGATTGCCTGAACACCTGCCTGCCCATGGGAAGCAGTGAGTGAACTCCCTGTTTTGCTTTGCTTGCATGTGCAGCTTTACCTGTTAAACTGTCATTATCTCAACCCACCTTTTTTCCCCTCACTATTACCTTTCTGATTCTCTCTCCATCCCACTGAAGTACAATAAGCAAGCAGCTGTCTGGTGCTTAGTTGCCAGCTGGGGTTGAACCATGACAAAACCACATTTGCAAGTTGCTCCATTTTCTACAATACTATTCTAAATTTATCACTATTCCTAATGAATTTCACTGTTTCCAGCAGCGCATTAGTGATTTTCTTTTCTTAAATGCAAAATATTTATATGATCCACTCACATGCTAAATTAGAAAACAAATGAAGGAGAATAATATGCTGCTTCCAGTACAAAAAAAAATATTTTGATTCAGTAGAAAGCAGGCAGGCAATGCATTAGTTCAATGAGCGTTCCTAATATCTTTGCTGGGAAAAGATTTCTATGTTGGCACAGGGCACCACAGAAACTGAATGAAATCAACATCTTTTTATCAAGAGACAAGACTCTTCTTCTATTCTGGTTTGATACCAATACTAATTCTATCTGATGGTAGTTGACCTCCAGTGCGAAAACCAGCCACCCCCAAAAAAACCACAAAAACCACACAATCCCGCCCCCCCTACCACATACTTAACAGGAAAAACTACTAATTAGAGCAAACACACAGAACAATTCAGGGCAATTGGAAGAAAAGGTCAGGACTGTGGTGGCACAAGTTCTGCATTTCAAGTAAAGAGGTGAAAAGTTGAACTGGAACTTCATTTTAGAAAATAGTACATTAATACTATTGAGACACGTTCATTTCCAGACATATCTGGAATGGGGGGATAGACCCTGGGAGAGAGAATTATATAGTATTTACAGTCCTGCAGGATCTACTCTCAGGGATATTCCCAGCTGAATCACAGGAAAACTTGTTGCTATGTTCTTGAACTACCTGAAAGGACAGCAATGCATCAGAGCAGGGGAATTGCTTTGGTTTGGTGCAAACCAGAAGGCATGGGGTATAGCCCAGACTCTCCAGACCACCTGGAAAGCACAGGAATCACAGGCAGTCAAAAAGAAGGTAATGAAACAGAAATAACAACTGTTTGATGGCAACAGCGAGTGCTAGCCCTACAGCTTTTCCATCTGCCATGTTCTTCCTTCCTTCCCTAAGAGCAGTCTCAGGAATAGATTTTCTCTGGCTCTTCGCAGTACTGCTGGATCACCTCAGCAAGGTCAAGACACCGCAAAATTCGCCATTTCTCAGCAGCCAGCTCTTCCTTGGAGACCTGGCCCAGCAGTTTCTTGGCAAAAAGGTTCTGATCCTGCATGAAAAGGCCCACAGAAGACCTTGGGGCTCCAGGTAAGTTCTCCAGGCAACCACTTGTGAAACAGAAGTTGATTTTCTTTTCACGTCTCATCCCTGGTCCCCTTTCTTCAATCCAAGTCAAGGGTCTAGTATGAAGAAGCAGAGAAAAAGCATTAATTAAGGAACTGAATCAACAATTCTAATTTGTTTGTTTGGTTTTTTCTCAGCATTTACAGAAAATGTTCTAATAAATGCACCATTTTTGAATATCAAACATTGCATATTTAGGCAATGTGTCCTGACCATCATGCTTTGTTGTTACAGAGCTGAACAGAAGGCAGCAGTCTTAACTCTGCCACTGTTTCATGCCATGACTTTCAGCACACCATCTAAGCTCTCTCCAGCATTGTTTTCACTATGTACAAAGTGAAGCAAGCAACATCAAGCCATGTCATAAGGAAGAGGGAAGTTCGTGGGCTGTTTGTGGAATTGGATGAAAAGTGCAGTTAAATGTTGAAACATTTTGTACATAATTCAGTCACAGCTAGACTCAAAAGGCCCTCAATGTCTAGTCATTCCTCCAGCAAGAATAGATTTAAGTCACATACGCATATAATGATGACCCAGGTGCTACTATGTGAGCTGAACCCCACCCCTTTGGGATGAGCTGGACAAGTTCACTGACACAGACACAAGTATGCATACTCTCTGAGCTCTTAAAATGTTTTGTTCTCATCACTGGGAGCACTGAGCTGATCCTAAAAATTATAGACTCCCAGGCAGCCCTTTCTTAATCAGAGCAGAGTCTTGTCTTATGACAACATGATAGCACGGCCTCCAAACCAAGCTTGGTGGTATTGGCTACTGACTTGCATAGCTCACACCTTCCTTCCCAACTTCCCATCTTGGCTGAGGGGAAAGGAGCCATGGGACATGCTGTGCCACTTCAGCAGTCTTAACAGACTCCTTGACCCAACACTGCAATGCCTTTGATGGATGGTCCTCAACACGAGCCACGGTCACGATGCTCCCTTCCTGCTCTTTTGTCAACTGCCTGAACCATACCATTGCCTTTCTGCAGCTCATTCATCAGCACTCACTACTGCCTGTGTTTAGAGGATGCACATTATTTTTCTTACTTGGTTATTGATGGCCCTTCCACAGTCCATTATGGCCCACTTTAGTCTGCCACTCACAAATTATGAAGGCATCAATAGCCCAGAAGAATAAATTCTGCCTCCAAGTACTGCCCATTAAATCTTCAGCATCATTAGATCTCGAAAGAAAGCCCTTGTGCCTTGAACACATTCTGCAGAGCACTCAGCTTAGTGTTTCTGCACCTCTCATACTTTACGCTCTAGGATTCAGTTTCTATATTTACATCATCATATCAATTATTCTTTGCTCACCTGTACTTCCACATCCCTACCACTCCCCCTACAAGTTAAGCATGGACAGATGAACCTGACTGAACAGAATGAAACAGCTGGAGGGGGAAAAAATATCCAAATCACAGCCTGCAAGAATGCACCAAAAAAATTCTCAGAGGACTAATAAATGCAAAGGCATCATGCATTTTAGGAAGTCCTAGGGCTACATGCCACTGCAAGCCAGAAGGGTGTTTGGGAGTTATATTGCTCAGTGTTTTCCATGTTCCCATCCTCCTTCCCTGAGGTAAAGGCTGTTGATCTGGGTCAGAGGCAGGCTGCTGAGCAAGCTGGGCTTTGCTCTGACTTGACAGAGCTGGTTTTATATTCCTATGATATTAAACAGTTACAAAGTGTTCAGGCCACTGTTATTCAAAGCTGCTTTATCTCAGGTAGGCAGGCATGAAAAAACCACTGGGCAGGCACAGGCAGAGCTCTCCATCATGTAATAGCAAGAAGCTCACAATATGATCCAAAACGGGCCCTGTCAGTGCAGGATCACCTCCCTGGGGTGATCTAGAGCAGATGCACACCAGTGATCAGGCTCAAGCTTGGGAAGCCACTGAACCGGAAGGACAAACATGCAAAGTGGGCAGAATTTAATCAAAGTGATTAGAATGACTGATTTAGATCAGTGAGCAGGAAAATGTTGGATTTACTAATAGATTTATCTTCTGCTGCAATTGGATTTTTAGTCATTTTCCCAAAAAGAGGTTGATTCTACTTGATTGGTAAGCAAAATGTATTCATTTTTAATTAATAACTTCTAATCTGAAACAGGCCTCTTGTTTTGCTATAAAGATATGTTGCAAGTCCACACATTGTTTAAGTAATTTTGTAGTTTTAGGAACAGATTTGTATGTTATGTCAGAAAATTGTGAAGGGATGTTGCTTTTTTCATGGGCAATTTACCCATTTTCATTAAAGATTTCTACCAAAGTATTATCTGGCTACAGATACATTTAGCTGTTTAGAAGCTTTAGTAGTGTTACAAGCAAGAAATCCAACATTTTTGATATCTGAATAAAACTGGATTACATATGTTGCAATTCAATCAAGCACTAACAAACCACTTTTATACTGACTGTTTGCAAAGCTAACAGTCTGCAGGGAAGAAAACACCCTGACTTTCTATGGCCATTTTGTCTTTCCAAATTGTAAACTGATAGCATTTTCTCAGCTACATTGAAAAAGACTTTTTGCTTTTCTGAGTGCTTTTTACCTCAAATAATGAGTGGCCCTTTCTGGACTGCAATAGCTCAATAAACTAATATGAAGCAAACACTCTTCATACCTCCAGAAGAATTAAGCTGGATTCATGCTTGAAAGAATTCAGGGCCCACTCAGCTTAAAATTTTATGCAGCGACTTCTGCAGAAAGCATGTATTACATCATTTTCTATGAATGTTCAATTTAAAGATATTTTATGAGATTCTGTAAGCTTAGATCTCCATAAAAATACAGCTTCAAATGGTTTTTGTCAGAATATGTTTAGAAAATGTCTTCAATTTCCTTTAAACATTTTCCTTTTAACTCTTTGAAAATGACAATATTTTTAATTTATCATTAAATGAACAAGAAGCTCCCTTAGCTTGGGTGTGAATTAGACAATTGGACCCTATCCCTAGTTATCATCAAAAGAGATGCTGCCTAAATCATTATCTCTCCAGCTTGCACTAAAAATTGATTTCTGACATTTACTGAATCCAAGCTCTGTAATCCTGGGACAGGAACTGCAATCCCAAACCAGATGTGCTGTCAGTAGAGGTTTGGCTTTTCCTGGATTGCTCAATGCTGTATCACAAAGAGGCTGTCAGCTCAGCTGTCTTGGAAACACAACAGAGGCAGAGATCATCTCTCAAATAGCTGGGTGCAGGCATTAACACACACCTCCAAAATCCACCCAGAGCCAGACGAGCAGCGAGGATGGGCTGTGCAGCAGAAACAGACTATACCCTTTGCACAAATCCCTGCTTAACAAGCAGAACACAGGATCCTGCATTCTACACCTACTGTATTTTCCAAGGCAGAAAATAGGATCAATTAACCTGATTTCTCAAGGTTACTCTATTCATGTCTTTCTAAAAAGGATGGGATAGCTCTCATGAAAGGTTGAGACCTCTCCCACCCTTCAGCAAAATAAAGGTTGGGCAAATTAGATCCATAACACCACCACCATTACTGCTGGGCCATAACTTCACTTGACAGAGAGTGGGCCAAATTCTCTACTGCAGTAACTCCACTGATGTCAGTGGGGGAAGGTCAGCAGGAAATATGGCCCCAGCACTGAACACAATACAGGAACGCTATGTAATTTTCCACCCACCCTAAATTATCCCAGAGGCATAAAACTGACTGTCCCAAAAGTTAGTAAAATGCTCATTGTGAGAATACACTTACTGATCCATGCAAATAGTAGTGGCCAAGAGAAGCAAATATCAGTTAGTGGTGTGGAACAGGAAAAACATGGTAATCCAGAAGCAATTCTGTATCCAGCAAATATCATACATAGCAGCTAAAGACTACCCAGGAGACAGGACAGCTGGGGAAATGTTTAAACCACTCGCTAGTTCCATCTGCTGGAATTAGTTCAAAATCTCATCCTATCTAGATCTTCACAGCTACTTATGTTACTAGCAAATTACTAAGGGGGTAAACAGGCGTTGTATACAGAGTTCTGTCCTCTCTCAACTGCATTTCAAAAGGAATTGGAAATGCTGTTTTATTTAAAGAGGGAAGAAGATTGCTAAAACAAGATGATAATCCCATGATAAACTCTAGTGGGGTTCGTAGGAATGGCTGAAGAAATGCTTAACCAGACCCATAGTGAAGTTAGGAGTTTAAACAAGCCCTGATTATTCATTCCCCATATAGCTAGTCCTTCAGGTTACTACTTTAACTAAATGTTTATCTAAAGTGCTGGGTTAGGTTTGGGCTTTTTAAGAGGTCTATCACCATATCTGCAATGAAAAAAAAAAAAAAAGAACAAGGAGTTCCATTACCATTGGGTAATTTCTCTCTACCTTTTCATGTTAGATAATTCTCAAATTGTATCTTTTTGCTTTAAACTGACATTGTAAGTTACTTCAACTTATTTGAAAGGACATGAACTCTGCACAGATGGTCCAGAATGACCAAACCTGAGAGTTTCAACCACTCTCAGGACCAAGCTGAATAGTCAAGTGACAGTATGAAATACTGGTGGCTTACTTCATAGTTATAATATACCATTTTTTAGCAAAGTTAATAAAAATATCCTATTTGGTAAGGAAGGATTTTGTCACCGCATAATAAAAGGGAGATCAAACTCAATATTATAAAATACATCTTTAAAAGACATGTGCACTTTCCACAAGAGGACAACAGGATGCAGAATTCTTACAGGCAGAAGTCCTGCAGATGATGAGGAGCCTGGCTCATGTGTTGCCACAGACATTACTCACTTCTTGTTTGCTGTCTGAAAGTGCACAGTCATTCTGGAATAATTCTTATCCTTCTGCTTCTCTCTGGTGGCAGAGGTAACAGTGAGGTCTCCAAAGAGGTCAATCAGCCAAGTCAGACGGGCAATTCCACTGAAAGCTGGGAATCCTGATTTGTTTTCATCGAGGACACTGCCTGGTGGAATAGAAACTCTTGAGGAATAGGAAAAAGCATAATGCCTTCTGCATAGGAAAGGATGAAGGAACTGCAGTGTTGCAGGCTTAAAGACCAGGGTGTAGAAAGATCATGAGTGGATGGGCTGAGTGGGGTAGTCGACAAACATGGTAAATGTCGAAATGGACCTGTTGAGGAGCTACGGCAGAGAGGGCTGCACAAAGTACATATACAACAAACCCCTCAGGATATATAGAGGACAAGAGCGTGTATGTGGATTCAATAAGGGAATTATCCATAACCAGTACCTGTGTCTCTAACTCAATTTCTAGACAGTCTTGTGTGAAAGGACTGAATGAAGCCTGGAAGCACTGGCATCCCTGGGGAGCAGTCAGACAAATCCAGGCGGACTTTGATTTCTTCAGAGCTACTGACCTGTGAAATGCAATGTTCCCTTCACCAGGTCTTTCCCAGCCACCTCTTTTTTCAGCTGCTTGTACTCTTCAGTTAGAAGTTCGATGTGCTCCACATGGAGTACTTTATCTGCCATTAAAAAAAAAAAGGCAAAAATCAGGAAAGATTAAATAAAGTTTCTTGCGTGTGAATCAAAGTCATGTCTAAACAGTAAAGGCTTCACTAGCCACCAGTGGAAACTCACTTAGAAATATTCTCATGCATGGCTCACAAAGTGATGTCAGGACGAAAATCAAACACAGGCCCTGAGCTAAAGCGTCAAATTGGGTTAAGGATTTTCAGGAGACAACAAATACAGAGACTACGGGAACAGTAGCCACTATGTTTAACAGAAACTTTGTAATGAAACCCAGTACCCAGCTAAGGCTGAAACACGCGTCTTCAGAGTAATGGATTGATTAATTCTTGGCCTCTTTCCCCTCACATTTCCTTGTTCTGCATTTTTCCTCCCAGGGTAGTAGGAAAGAAGAAGGAAGGGGGAAAAATAGCATAACGCTCAAACCTAGATTGGAACAATATGTTAAGGAGTACCTCCCTCCACTGCAATTACTTGGGCTACTTTGAAATAGAGGTTATCCAATACAAGTTGAATGTGTCCCTCATTCAGTATGTGCTTTTCTGTAAGATTTCCAGGAGAATTATCGTAGGCTGCTGATAGTAACTGCTGCTGCTTCAAAAAAAGAGGCATAAATTCTGCTCAATGGGAAACCATTTGGTGAGCAACAAGGCAGTAACTGGTGTTGGTACAAGGAAACAGCAAAGCAAAAATCCTACACCTCCGGTGTTTCAGAAGAAAAGTCACAAAGGAGATCTTTAAGAAGCAATGGTATAAAAAGTGCGGTTTGTCCAAATGATTTGCACTCCACTCCTGCCCAGCAGTGCGCTTTCCTTTGCAGCCCCATTCATCCCCACTGGCCCCAGCTGAACTGCCGGTTTCTGACCCTTTGTACCACTGGGATGGGACCACACACTTCCCAGAAATGAAGAAATTTCGCTTAGAGACAAGCTGTCTTTGAGACAGGAGTGCCTTGCTGGCCTAGAATAGCATGAGCAGCTGTGTGTGGCCAGCACATCCCAAATGCTAGAAGCTAGGAGTGATGTTTGCTGTTTCATTTCCATGGACAGAGATTACACAGAAATGCACAAGTCCAATAGCTGCCCTCATCAAGTGCTTTACTATCACTGTGACAGAAGTTTTCCTCTTTAATTGCATTCTAAGTGTCACAAATAGAGGCTAGAGTTTTTGTTAGGGCAAACATACCTTACTCTTAGCATTGGCATTTGTGTGTTTGTTTCCCTGTTGGCACAAATCCTAGACTGGCACATCTCTGAGACAGTCATATTCCCTCGCATGTGATGACTAATTGTAGGCTGGAGACTTGCCTTTGAGTTTGGTGTCTCCCAACAGGTAATATCGCTTATATCCTTGAGAACAAATGTGTTACCTTTCTGCTCAGCCATCTCCCAGAGCTCATGGGCTGCCTTAGCAGACAAAGCCATGGGGTACTCAACAAGGACATGTTTCCCAGCTTCTAAAAACATTCTGCAAGGGATAAAAGATCAGCCATTAAAAAGAATATTATCCTAATCCTCTCTCACCACAGTGCAAGCTGCTTCTTATTCCCACAGCCAGCTTCATATGGAGAGATGAATAACCTGCAGTAACAAAAACAAATGGCAACTTTCCTAGCAAGGATGGTGTGGTGGCTACATCACACATTTAAACAGCAGGGAGCAGGGGTTTAACTCTTCCTTTGCCACTGAATTCCCTCACTTATCTAAATCAAGTCGATGAAATGCTACAGTGTTGAGCAGTGCAATTTCTGACTTAGAGACACATAAGTAGTCGGAGTGGGGCACTGGACTACCATTCCACAATCTAATCTGTGAGGAAAGGCTTTAAATCCTGTTTTAAGCTGCCTGTCCATCAAATACAGGCCCAGAGGTGTGGAAATGGAATTACTTAGGAAATTAATGCATCTTAAATCCTACTCTCTTCCAGGGCTTATTGGTGCTCTAGGGAATTCACTATCATTCATTTCAGGCCTCTTGTCTGGCAGCCTCAGTGTTCATATCTTCTCCTGCAACAGCTTTACACAGTTCCTTTGTGCTTCTAAGATACAGGGGAAAGAAGGAAAAGAGCGGGGCAAACCCCCAAAATACCTGATGGTTTCTTCATGGCTCCTGTTCTCTGTGCTTATGAAGGCTGCATGGATGTCTTTGTTTCTCAGAGCATCTTCCAGGCTAAGCTGCTTAGCCTCATTAATATTGCCAAAACTTCTCCTGCATATTTAGCATAAACACAAACAGAGCATAGCTGTCACAATTCCTTCTTCTCAACCACATGTTGTGTAGCAGTACTTAAAAATTGTTCCCATGGACCACTGTCTCGCTGAGTTCAATCAGGGTATAACAAAGTCAGTTTGTTATCCAGGAAGAGCATGAGCACTTACAGACAGAAGTGGACTGTAGAAGAGAACTGAAAAAAATGGAAGTGTGTAAGTGGTGGTATCAATCCAGAAACTGGCCTGCTATTGAACTGTCAAGTTGTTTTTGGTTTTGGTGTTTTGGTTTATAATAAGCATTATTACCAAAGAGATGTTGTAAAAGAGTTACTTGAAAGAGGACAGTGCTCCTATGGGAGAACTTCTCCCCGCCATCCTGGATAACGTGGACAAAAGCACTCAAGATGGCAGGGCCACACACAGCTGCAAGTACAGACAAGCAGGAGAGCGACAAAGCAGATGCTTGGCTATGATGGCTGACCTTGCAACACACACAGCATGTCATTGCTAAGGGGAGAGCTCTCTTAGGCAGCAAGCTGAGCACAGTTACAGCTGAAAATGAAAAACACAATCCCCCCAAAAGCTCTTTGCATGACTACTGACTGCAGCAGGCACCTTGACAGTGTTAGGACAGGTGACAGAGGGCAGGAAGGCAGGCCACAAGCAGGCCTTGAACACAAAGAATGGTGATGTTTGAGTGTGATTGGGATCCAAGGAAGTTTACTGTGAATCATGCATTTCAACAGCATCGTTTCTCAAAAAAAAGTAGTGGAAACCCTATCTTCAGTGTTCTTCAAGGTTAACTGTAGCACTGGCAGAGGCATCAGAGAACCAGAAGTGTATGTGGCAGGAAGATAAAGTGGGTGACCTAATCAGTCCTTTCCATCTCAAACAACCCTGCATGATTTAAATATAGCTGGAAAAGTACATTCACAATCTGGGATCCAGAAATGCACTGCCTAACTATTTAAAACTTTTATGCTCAACTGTAATGGGTCAAACAGTCTATCAGGAATGCTCAGAGAAAGTAACACACTAAATTTCCACAGTTCCAAACCAGTGAAAAAAATTCTTGTTCTCTAAGAAGCATAAGAAGAATAAAGAGCAACCTTATTGCATGTACTAAACCATGGGATTTTCTTCAGATATCTACAGGTTTGACACCTGTTTTTAAAAAATACTAGAATTTTATTATGAAGTTGGAGTATTGGGGGCATTAAAAACATGTTTTTGCAAAAGAACTTTTTTGAACTCTGTAAAACTTTTTTTTTAAACATTTTTAGAAGTCTCACGCAGACACTAGATCATTAGTGTACTTACTGTCTGCACTACCTTAAAGCTACAGGAAGTTCCATTCAAACAATTTCTTTTTATCACACAGATACTATAGCAAGAATATTTCTCAGTTTTTATTTCAATAATTTCTGAAAGATGTCTCAGTAAGGTAACCTATTTGTTCCCTCCTGCAAAGCTTTCTGTGCTCACTTCTGAGCTGCCACTCAGAATGACAGGCATATTTACATGAACTTTCCCTTTTCAGTTTGAAAAATAAGAAAAAAAAACATTGCAATAAACATATTAAACATGCTAAGATGAAATTTCTAACCTGGATACAAATCCAAAGAGTTTCAGGTGCTCAGAAGGGCTGGAAGGCATCGGATTCATCAAGTCTCGGATTCGTGCTAAGCCAGCAATTCCAACTCCAACCACCACTGTCCCAAACATTTTGCTAATCTGTCCAAGAGATGGGAAAAAAAAAAACTAAAAAAAAAGCAACCTTTTTTTTCTTGTAGCAGCAATACACAACTGGGAGGGAAGGTGGGAGAATGGATACTCGTGAACCCTGCTTTCATAGCACCAAAACCTTATTCAGGTGTCAGCAACCAGCTAACAGAGATGTGATGCTACAGACTAAGTTCACTCATATCCCATTGAAATGGGATCACGTAGTTCAGCCCATCATAGGACTGGTCTTGAGATTTGTATTTCACAGCTATTAAATCACAGCTCCAGCAAAGTTCTTCCTTTCCGTGAATAGAAAGCAGACTTCAAAAGTGAGACATTATTCTATTTATACTGCCACTTCCAAGCTGGAAAGGAGCCAAAAGGTTCTGCAAACCTAGCAGAGCTTTGTATAAACCCTGCTGACTTCCTGAGTGTCTGCACATGGTGCCACACAGACAGTCCCAGGGCTCAGCAGCATAGCTGGAATACTTCGAGACAGGAAGCAAAGAGCATCTTTTCTTTCCCCATGCAACCACCAGCACATCCTACAACATCAAGCTGTAACCAAGCATCTAATAATTTGATCAAGATGCTTGCTGGAGATCTCCATGCACAAAGAAAGCCCTGCCATCTCTTTAAGGACAAGCAGGCATGTCTTTAAGATTTACATCTCCCAAATGCAATCGCTGACACAATTGCATAATACAGAGGTTGAGACAGGTATTGCATTCAGTGGCTGAGCTGCTGGGCCTCTGGCAATAAATTCTTCTGTTGTATTTATGATTTGGTATTGGTGTGGGGAAGCACTTGGCAACCGGCGTAACCTTTCAAACCTGCACTGTTGCAGCACCCTGAGGACTAGCAACACTTTTAAATTAACTGAAGATTTACAGGAAAGTGCCCTAAAATTAATTAGGTCACATCAGACCCTCTTCATTTTTTGTTCCTTCCGTCTCATGAAAGTATCCTTTCAATCTCTGTGTCTTCTGTTTCAGTCTTGTTCCTGCCACTGCGAATCCCTTCACTTGAGTGAACTCTAGATTGTTTACACTACTTGGCTGCAGCCCTTCACATCCTTCTGAGATTGAGATGGGTAAATGGACAACCCCACTTAACTCCTCCTTGTGCCTCTTGTATGACAGGATCACAGTGCGGCAGCAAAGCCATAAGTGACAGTTCTGGCAGTGCAAGAGGTTGACAGCTGCTGGCACAAAGGAAAAAAGATCTCCTCTCCAATCACATGCCACGTCTGTATTTTGTTTTCCTATAAGCTCCTGCCTACAGTGCTGAATGCCACTCACTTTATATATGCCAAAAAGTTACAAAGGTAAAACACAGAGCAGCATGTTTAGCATAAGAAAAGAAATGAGTGATCATAGCAGAGTTTTCTAGGGAATTACAGAGACATTTTATTACCAAGTATTTGAAGTATGGCATGATGACACTGTTCACCAGGGAAGGAAAGTGTGAAGGGCTGAGAGGGGGGGAGGAAAGGAGGGCAACATAACCACAAAAGTCATTTTGAGTACCACCCACAGGCAGAATCCTGGTCTGGGTTCTCTATCACATTTGCTTTTCTTTATGGTCAAAGCGAAAAAGAGACAGACTTGCAGATTGACCTCAGCTGGAAGGAGGCCCAGAAGGTCACCCAATCCAAACCCCGCTCAGTTGCACCAGGGCCATGCTGAGTTCTGACTGCCTCCATGGTTGGCAATCCTTCAACCTCCCATGCCCTTGCGACAGGGATTGACCACTGTCAAAGCAAGAACTTTTTTAGTATTTTAAGGCTCCAAACAATCTTGATCCATAAGACTTTTAAAAGGGCTTATGGTTGTTCATCTGAGTTAGATACACAGGAAAAATACCAAGAAGATATTCTCAAGAGGTCAAAACAACAAAAAAGACTTTACTGGCAACTTTAGAAAATCAGAGAAATTTGGCAAAAGGTTTAGTGCAACATACAATCAACAGAAAACACTTCTCAAAGCATTGACTTGACCCATTCAACTTTGCAAACTCAAAGCCAGTTCAATTTTAGGTTACTCAAAAATCCAAGAAGGAATTAGAAGAAGAAAGAGAAGGAGAAAAAGGCAGAAAAGGACACATATAGCTACCAGCTCCTGGGTTCCAGCAACATACAGACAGACATTCCAAGAGGAGGTATGGTCAAGATATCTGACTGCTTTGTGTTCGGCCTTAAATACCCCTTGGCCTTCCTGGGCCCTTCCCCCAGGTGGGGCTTCTCGTGATTTGGCCACTCAAGAGCTGGGTTAGGGGCTGCAGAGGCAGGTGTGGAGCATTGCCTCTGCTGTGCCAGGGATTGGCAGTCACTGCTGGGCTGGGATACAGGCTCTGGGGGTGGGGGTATACAGGGCAGGGCACTGCCTTGCCAGACCAAGGCTCAGCCTGCCCCTACCTCCACACACATGCAGTCCATAACGTCTCAAGACACCAATCCTTCCAGTCTCTCCTAAGTCCACCTTGAAAAGAGCTGATCAGGAGTTTACTTTAAGTTCAGAAATTTTCAAGGTCACTGGAGTGTTAAGCTGTTAATATTTGCCCATTGCCTTCAGCAGGATTGGGAGTTGGAGTTATACAGCAAACAAATTCCCCTGACACTCCTACAGTCATCTTGTTTCCAAGAACTACCTTTTTTTTTTTTTTTAATTTTGTGTGGGTGAGCTGCTGACCTCCGCTTCAACAAAGTGGAGAAAGTGGGGGAGCTGACTAACTTCTTCAGGGAGCAAAGAACATCTCTCTGCAGATGCTCAGGTAGCTGAACATCAATATTTTTCTCTCCTTTGAAAAAAGACTTTTCTAGTTTCTTCTGATGAACATCTTCTGACCTCCTCAAAAGTAACATTTAAGAGAAGATAATTTCAACCTAAGAACAGAACCTGTTACTGTGCAACCTGTTGCCATAGCAACCAGCCATTTGGTCCAGGTCAAGGGTTTCGTGGCTAATACACCAAAAGAGACAGCTACTAAATGTATGTTACAGAACCTTTGCTTATGGACATAGTTAGGAGAAAATTGCTATGTTTGCATCCCTGCTACAGCTTTTTATTACCCTTATTTTGCTCACACACCAAAATCTGCAGCTTCTCAGGGAGAAAAGTAAATTACGTGTTTTTCAGAACTGTTACAAACCAGGCAAGAACAAAATACAGAATTCTCATCTGAGAGTCCCGATTAACATATAAAAATTTACTTCTTCTTTCAAACCTTTACAAGAGGATAACAGCTACAATTATCTTTCAAGTATAAAAATGATGAAGTAGGAAACCCAAATCCCAAACTGCTGTGCCTGCATTTCATGCCTTTTTCTTAAAAACAGTAACCTCTGTTAAAGCTTTGACAAAAAAGATTTCAGAGGCATTTTCAAGGCTGCTGAACTTTGGCTCCTGTCATACTGGAAAAGAAGATATACTGCAAGTGATACAACAGTATATCAGCCAGTGTCCAGAAGCATTTTCTCCACCCTTTCCTAACAGGCTGTATGAAAGGAAAGGGTCTGGTGAGAAGATTAGGTGACGTCTTTCATGCTCACATGCTGTGACTAAGGAATACCTCCACATCCTAGCAGCACCCACCCTGGCCAGGTTGCAGGCAGCCCTGCCAGCCTCACCACAGGTCCCCTCTGAACTGGGACAAGCCAAATGGTGCTGCCACCCCCACTGACAGCCAGCACAAGTAGCTCCTCTTACCGAGGGAGATGAGCCCTGCATGACATAGAGAAAGAACTGAGAAAGGCAAATAACTGAAGAGGATAATTTATTCTACACCAGTATATCATCATACCATCACTCCTCTGCTCTTCAGCTTTCTGTGCTTCTGCTGTGTATTTCCTGCCTTTTGACCTAGGCTACCCTGTAGCAATTAAAAAAAAAAAAAAAAAGCCCTCTATACCCAAATATTCTTGCAAAATTTAGCAGAAAAGCAGGAATATTTAGCAGCAAAACAAACAATGGAGTAAATCCAAAGAAAACTGTCACCCAACCAGTGTTCCTCCTCAGCACAATCACAGGTGGGACCCTAAACCTCACAACTGCTAACACTCACTGAGATAAGCCTGAGGGAAGTGAAGCTTACCTCTGCTTTGTGCAACATCACTAAGGCCATACATAGTAGTGCAGAAGCAACATAAAAAACAGAACTTAGTAATTACCTCCCCTTCATGAAAATTTTTCATGACATGTCTAGATATTACAGAAAGAGTACAAGCACTTTCTCTCGCTATACATAATGAATTTCAGTAAGCCTCATGCATTTTCCCTGCAGTTTTCAAACTCTCATTCCCACAAATATGAAGGAGTGACTCAGATTACAAATCAAAATATTTTGTAGTTAATGTCACAGGTAATAGCATAACACTGATGCAGGAGGCTTTCCTGCATCACTCCCAGACTGGTGTTTCAAAGCGTATTGCTTCAAGTGCCACACGTATCTTAAGAGTAGCAGAAACCTCACAGATAAATACTTAATCTGAAAATACTGTTGGCAAGGTCAGTTCACTTCTG
Source organism: Chaetops frenatus (assembly GCA_013400775.1). Lineage (NCBI taxonomy): Eukaryota > Metazoa > Chordata > Aves > Passeriformes > Picathartidae > Chaetops > Chaetops frenatus. The sequence goes on from VZTR01030794.1 coordinate 18,830, forward strand.
CATACTCACTAGTTGAACCATGAGTATCTGAGCCTGGCTGCTGGAGGGATCCACCCTGTACATATGAACATACATACATATACTTTCACTAGCAGACCTTCACCCTGCTCAGTCAGAGGTGGGCAGCACGAGACTGCTGGTGCTGTGTTTCTGTCAGTGTTCTTTCTGTCTATGATCTCTGTGTCTGGACATGTGCACATGCACATGTACATATGCACATACATGTACATGGTGTGTATGTGTGCCCTGTGTGCATGCACTGGGAATACGTTTTAAGCCTAAATATTGTTCGGGGCTATAGAAGTCTTGCCTCTTTCAGGCTGTTGGATTCAGCCTGATCTTTTCCGCTAACAAAAAAAACTGGCTGGACTTGTTGCCAGATGAAAAATCGTCTGCACCTGCTGAGTTAACACAACCCTTATTCTTCAAAAACCACCGGCCTATGGAACTGCAATATACCCATTTTGTAAGAAGAACTGGAAAGCAACCAGTCCACTCGGGCCAAATTTTACCAGTTTACTGGGCAGTCAGGTACAACTTTAGGGTCACCGACCACCAGGGACCACCAAAGAGACCCCAGGATGAAAGAACGTATACATAAAGGGGAGGGAAAATATGTTAATGATTTCTAGGAAATTTTATCATATGTATGTTTATTTTGGGGAAATCAATGAAATATATGTAAAACATGGTCTATAAACAGGACCTTTTCTGTATTCAGCATGCAAAATTTTTGGAGGAGATATCCCCTCGTGTGTCTAGCCAAATAAAGAATGCCGGCTTCTTTATGCTACACTGGTATTAAGGAGTTTTTATTTTTACCAATTTTTGGTAACAGACTGAGGAAGTTTTCCACAACTCCCTTTGAATAGATTTGTTGTTTTGACATCATACAAAATGTTTTCTCTGTTACCGCAGCAAAGCCCTGAAATGAAGGTTGCAGAACCTTCCTCACCAGAAGTTTACAGGGAAATACCAGATAGACAACAGCAGTCACTGTAAAATCATCAAGTGGAAAATTTGAGGTTTCTCTCAGCCCTAACTTTCTGTTTTCAAATACCCAGAGACCTGGAGGATGCTGTACTCAGGGTGTTGATACATGCTACAAACTGTAGCACCACACCTCGCTCTCACTGTCTACCCTAGGCATAAAACATCTGCCCAGAGCATAGAAAGCAGAAGCTGAACAGAGTGGATTCTGTTAGTGTTGTTATTTAAAAACAAAAAACTAACAAATACTCCAATTTAGCAGCCTATTCAAAGGCATAAATATCTTTTTTTCTGCAGAAAACCACTTTATGCACTTTAACCTCTGTATATGCTGAAGTACCTCTTGGAATGAGACCCTGTACAGGTTCCCAATTCAAGATCTTGACTAAAAAGGCCAAAAAATTATTGCTTGAATTCAGTTAGCATGATGGGTTATTTTTGTTCTGCTTCTACTGCAACCTAGAAAGAAAAGTAAAGTCTTCAGCAAAAAAAAAAAAAAGACAGTCAGAAAGGTAAGCCCCAACACTCTTCATCACTTCTCTTCAGAACATTAATTGAACATAAAACGAGAAACAGAAATTTTCTCCAAAACCTGCCAAGACCATTTACAGTCGCCACATTTCAGAGGAAAACAGCAGCACCTAGAATCAGTAGAGCAACCATATACATTTTCCATGAGAGCTGTTTGTTATGGACTTAAATATCTGCCCTTGCCAGCACTTCTTAATCTCTCCCACCCATCTCTCTGGCTATCACAACCCAGGCCACAACCTCCTTAACAGGCAAACAGGCTCTGCTGAGTGAGTTAAAACTTCAAGGCACCAACTCTCACAGAGGTTTGCCAGCAGAAAATCTCTCATCCTGACTGGCACCACTGCACTTTGGAAACAGCCAGAGGGGACTTTTCTTCCCAGCTTTCAAACGCCACCTGAACAATACACCTGCACTGTTTTACATTTATATGCAGGTTCACCAATTAAATTATGGTTTTCCCAGTGACTGTCAAAGTTGAAGTTGATACAGTTACATTGATATGTGGTCAGATGCTGTGTTAAGCTGCCGAACAAGCACCTTTACTGTATTCAGCAGATGGTTGATAATAAAGAACTGCATTTGTAACAGACATGCTGTCTCCAGCATTAATACCTGAGCAGGAGGAAAACTTTTATTTAAACAGTTCTGCAAGCTAAATGTGCTAACCCTGGAGTCTGCAGTGGTCCTGACACCAATCATAAGGCTGCTTTCCAGAGCCTGAAAAATCATCTCACAAAAGTAATCTAAGACCTTGGGAAGTATTGAAAAAATCTGGAGATCTGGTTTTAATATGTGACATATTCCACACTGTGGAGGATTGAAACAGAAGTTCTGTGATGTACATGCATGGCTAAGAATGACCATTTTGTCCTGCTTTCTTGCCTGTAGTCACCCTTTGTGATTCAGATTTGGTTGCAAGTCTGAAGAAGAAAAACACTTTTTCTCTGCATACCTCTGGGACCTGTCTTTAGTCAGACTCATTTTGTCTGAAATTCTAATTACATTTCAATATACCTACACTGCTAAGATTGAAACTATCTAAGAAAGCACTGCGCCTGCTTAAGGGCACCTGAAAAATTAATTAATTAATTAAAAGATAGACATGAGGGACTCCATTTTTTATTTTATAAAAATATCTCCTTAAAAAAAAGTTAAACCCTTACTTATAATAAGTTTCCAGGAACTTCTCTAGACTGAATTACAGAACATCTTGTGAAACTTCTGGTGTATAAATAAACAGCTGCATATAACTGCAGCCTCATCACTGCTACTTTTTCAGCAAAAGGCTGCTTGTAAGTGGCTAATGAGCATATGCCTAAAGCCAAGAGAGTCACAAAACATCCCCAGAATTTCTTTCAGGCTTTAAAGTTCTATAACAGTTTTTGAAAGTGAATTTGACACAGTGATAGAAGAAGAGAAGAGCCAAACATTTTAACAAGCATAGCAAGCAATAAGTCAATTACTTTGGCATAAAGTCCGTTCAGAAGAACAAGCTATGTTTTGGAGCTATCAGCAATTCACAGATCCTAATTTTCCAGGTGACCAAACAACAGTATTGCTACACTACTGATCTGTGCCTGAGAAAATAACCCTGAATAAAGTTAAAAACGGTACTAACTCAAAACCAGCATAAAACATCTTCCACCACATTTTTGACTTAACATCTGCATAAAGACTAAAGCTATCACAAAGCTGAACTCTGCCAGGTCCCTGTGGACCATGAACCATGTCCCCAAGCTTCCCTGCAGAGCAATAACGCCCCCAGAGTAAAGTCTCTGTAAAGCTAAGTGTCTGAACACTAATTACTGAGACTCTGCTTAAACACTTATTTCAGACAAAGGAATTGCTGGTTTGTGTTGACTCTTACACTGTTGAAAATTGAATGCTTTTCCTGGTTTTGTTTGTTTGTTGGGGTTTTTTTTAATAATTGGAGAACTACCTATTCATACCTTCATTTCTGGGAAAACTGCTCAGAGCTAATCACAAAAGGTGTAGATGACAGGACAGCCCATGAGACATGCCCAAGAATCTCAGCCCATTCCCTTCCATCGCTTATGCTGCTCATTTTGTTTTTGCTGTGTCACTTACTGAGAGAAGAGGCTTCTCCATGTCACTTGGCAGACTGACAACGGCTTTGCAGGTAAACTCTAATGCCAGAAGAAGTGTCCAACCTTTTGCTATAACACAACTGAAAGTGATGATGAACAATTACAGCAAAATGTTCTGAAATATTTTCTCAATTACTACATCTGCCCCTGAGTTTTCCTGCCAAATACTGCAGTCCTTTCTACAAGCTTGCTCTTCTTCAGAGGGCCTAAAGAATGCAGAGCTGGGCTGGGCAGAAGCAGTATTTCCAGGCTGTATTCTTAATTTCTCATGAAAGTTCACTGGTTGATCGAAGGCAAGCAAATCACATCCCCTTTCCCTATCAGTCCCAGGTCCAGAACAGTGGGAATCTCTTCTGTAAAGCACTCTCAGACCTACTGACAATAAGTGCAATGTAAGAAGTAGGTATTATTACAACCTCTCTTCTTCACTACAGGAAATCCCACACAGATCAGACATCTAAAAATATGACTATATCTAAAGTTTGCACTGAAATATCTATATAAAACAATTCCCTAAAATAAACAGCAAAAAAATAGGTATCTTCTTTTCCTTTTCTTGTTGTTAAATTAATTTGAAACCCAAATCCTAAAAGGAATTATATGCTTGCCTAGCTTTAATCGCAAGTAATCTCATTGATCTCAATGAGAATACTCCTACAAGCCCATTAAGAAAGAAGAGCTCTTGCTGTTAACTGTAATATTAGTATGCACAAGAACAAAACACATATCCAGCTACAAGTATGTTCTTTTAATATCCTTATGGACCCAACTCGATAGATGATACCTATCTTCCGGTCACTGCATCCCAGATCTCTAACAGGCTGACCTATTTTGAGAATTCCCCAAACGAATAAAGCACCCCTACTACACACTGCAGTCACTATAAAGGTACTGCTTACCATGGCTGATGAAACCCTCTGCCTGCATTGCTAGCATGACAGCAACTCATAACACTGAAGGCCTGCCTCATACTCTCCTCAAAGAAAACAATATACACAGAGAATTTAGCTAGTCAGACAAGTATACTTTTTTGGCTGACCTTCTCAACCTCTAACCCAGAAAAAAAGAAGTCTTCACCCTTCTAAAATAAATTGGGAGTGATATAAAATTGGTTTTTTTCATTAATAAGTAGATTGAGATAACTTAGGAAATAGATAAAGTTTTGCATAACGTTATAATCTTAAAAATTATGTCCTACCACCTCTGTCATTTTATCAGCATACCACTCAGCAGGACCTGAAAAATGCAATGATTGCTTTCCATTCCCATTACCTTTTGGAAATCTATAAACGTCATAAATTGCTTGAGAGCAGGGAAAACCAGAAGCTTTTGAATGACGAACAGCAATTGCAGTTATTCCCTCCTAACTTTAGGGCTCAGTATTTTTCATGTTGAACGGCAACACAAGATTCAAGAATCACATAGGCCAGTCTCTCTCTCATGAAGTTAGTCTGCAATTCAATGTGCTTTAGCAGTCAAGTAGTTGTGAAGTGCTACTCATCTGTTAAGTGTCCTAAGAAAGCAAACACCTTTTCCGAGGTATCAGCCACTAGAGGGGGTATTTGGTATCTTACCTAAAACCTGATTAAAAAGTAAAAAAACCCAAAACATTAAGAAGGTTACAGAAAACCTATAAAAGCACATTTCCCACTGCAACTGTACTGCAACTGCACATTAGGTTCCATGCCAAGTGTTTTAAGGAGAACAATGCTTTATTTGTGTATAACTGAACACAACACAAAAGCAAACCCCACATCTCCCAGTTCCTAGGTTTACCCACATCAAATCCTGTGATTTCTGCAAGAAGAGATGTAGTTTTATATGCCAAGAGGATGGCTAAAATACCACTAGTTTTGATTTGACTGTACAGTCAGTCAGCTCTGAGCATGCCAAAACCTGAACCTTCAAGCATGCCAATGTGGAACCTGACATATTCAGGCTCACGCTCAGGGTTAATAAACAAGTGAAAGAATGACATAAAAACTGGTTCCTATTTACAATTGTCTGCCTCTTTACAGATTCACCATCACCAGATTTATTGTTGCATAAAGTCTCCATAAGGACCCCCAAAAACTGCCATCAAGTTAGGTCCAACTTCAAGCAAAGTGGAGGATTCTACTTGGCTAAAGCCACTCCAAAGCTACCTATATTTAAAACGTGTCTAAAGAAAGTTGAACATGTATTTTAGCTCCTGAATGTGAATGTGCAATGAATAAAAAACTCATCAAAAATTATAAACCAACTTTGATAATTGAATCCACACAGTGTCACTAGCTGGAGAAGGGTACAGGATGGATTGTGCCAGGATACTAATGGCATCACAGCTTCTACATACTTTGTTAAATCATGTCGGTTTGGGACCAGTGAAGCTGCTGGCAACTTCAAAGATCCTCTCAAAAAATCTATGTAAAAATAACTATAATTGGGTAATAGGCTTAAACACCATTCCTGACTTCCTTATTCCTTACAGTCTGCCTTCAAAGATGTGGAGCTGGAAGGTTTTAGTGAAGCTGACTACCTGTTCAGAGGAGTATTTTAAATGCTTAACTTACTCAGAACCAGCATGGCCACGTAACTGGGATAAAAGAATCCAATATCACTTTTCTTTCCTCTGCCAAATCAGTGTGGACTACTACTTTATTTATATCAACTGTGGCTGAACAAATGCATAATATCTTATCACAGGCAGAATCTGCACAAGCACCTAATTTTGAAATAAAAAAACCACTATCGCAAAGGTTCAGGAGCAGACAATACTTGGGGCACTGGAAGAGGGAAATATACCTTTTAAAAGAGGCAGAAAAATAACTGGATCATAGAAGCAGAAGATTTCCAGGAATTAATGCTTCCATTTGAAACATAATGCAAATACTTCTCTTTTTCCCTGATTTTACTAGATTATACCCATCTCATTTTTTTCTGCAATATTTTGGTGAAATGATTTAACAGTTACTCTTGTAAGAGAAGAGCTTTGTCCCCAACTCAAGTTAATGTCCTTAACTGCACCATTCCTTTAAAAAGCCAAAGAGGTCACTGGGTTCTGACAAGAAGAGAGTGTCTTTACTGAACTACCAACAACCTGTGCCAGCAACAGTAACATAAATACAATTTTAAAATGTCACAGCAACCCTGTTTATTACTTTATTCAGCCATGCTTCTTTTTAAAATGTCTGTCTAAATCCCTTCTTCTCTCCTTACCTTCTGCTAGCTAATGAAAGCATTTTGAGGTTCTGGGAAAGAAGCTGATTCTGTAAACTTAATATTTTTTATTTAAGGCATCCACATCTCAGGCATGATTGTAACCCCTCCACAAAGAAGAGTTTTAAACACAGAATTTCTTTATTTATCATTAGAAATGGAAAACATAAAGCACCTTAAACTAATATGATAAACACAAACAGTACAGGTGAGTATCTGTAAGTTGTTACTGTTTTATAGATGCCCATCTTAGACATTAGATACTAAATCTCTGTTCTTCCCTCCCATGGTCAGACTTGAGTATACAAAGGCAGAAGTGGAGCCTCAGGAGCTCAGAAAATGTAAATGACAACTATCTGCAATAATCCATCTTCCAAGTCTACTTAGATCCACTGGTTTTGTTTAGGATCAAACTGAGTTTGACAAAGAATGTAACAGTGAGGCCAAACAACAGCTTGAGTCAAACTTAGAGATCACAAGCCATTTGACTACACTTGCTGTAAGGCTGGATGGCTTTTCCTCCTGATGGATTTGTTTTGCAGTCTGGAATACGAAAGTTTATTCCAGATAGGCATATAAGCCAAAGTAAGATAATGTAGGAGCTGGATGTTAAAAATAATAATCATGAGCATGCAGTAAAGGAATGTACTTTGCACTGCTTTTTGTTAGAACAGCAGAATGGTTTGAGTTGAAAGGAACCTTTAAAGGTCATCTAGTCCAACCCCCCTGCTACAAGTGTGATGTTTCTCTTTTTCCAGTCAGTGAGGCCTTCACCTGATTGCCATGACTTTTCAAATATGATGGAGAGTGACTTGGCAACTGCATCAGTTCTTCCTGCTCATAATGATTCTCTTGATGAAACTGGCCATCTGTCAGTACGGCTGTATGAGATCCCATGGGCAAAAGATGAAGAGTCGACATCTCATTTAGTAGTCATTTAACCAAAAGAAACTTGAGCTCTGGGGTTATCTGCACCTTTGTGCTTGCTTAGGAGTTGATAACTTAAGAGCACCTAGGATAGGAGGACTTTCCTTCCTGTGCTTTAAAGAGAAGACCATTTTGTTTCTGATATTACAGGCCATTTGATGTTGGGAAGGTCCAGCCATCCCAAGCGACAGGGATGGGTAACAGGCAGCAGATCAGCAGTTGTTTCTAAAAGGTGCTCTCTCTGCCTGAGTACACACACACACTCAAAAAAAAAAAAAAAAAAAAAAAAGGAATTAAA
>VZTR01030794.1:26892-42073 GCA_013400775.1 Chaetops frenatus
AAAAAAATTTTAAAAAGTATAAAGGTGCCTCAGACATCTCCCTGGTGCAAAGTTTGGCCTTCTTCAAAGATACCAGGGAATTAAGGCTATGTCCTTGGAAGCAGTAGCCTGTCTGATGAAGTTTTATCAGAAAAACTGGGCTCAGAGCAGCTAGAGAATTACATGGCCACATCCCCTTGCTTGGAGGACAAGAGGAGAAAGGAAGCTATCTACTGTTTATCTACTCTAAAACAAAGGACCAGCCACTTTAAGCCCTGTTTATATTATCATATAATACAGCCATTTTTATAGGTCTTTTGGTATGTCTTCATTGTATCTATATTGTGAAGGCTGTGACCAGGAGCTATTCAAGGAGGACTGGGTTGGAAACACATGGCAGAATACTGTTATTTTTAAACAGGAAGTACAGTCTGGCAAACGACCTATTTATTTTGAAAAGATTTATTCAAGAGCCCTCAGCCTTAAGGTCTCATTACATGTGCCAGACATATAAGAACAGACAGTATATCTTAATTTGCAAATATTGGGCTAAATGCATGGATAGCTATTTCACTTCTCTATGCAAGTAAGTAAATGTAAAACAGACTTAAAAAAAAAAAAAGTCCAATTGAAAAACACATTTCCTAGAGCAAACATTTTCAACAACTGCTGGGATTGGTTATTCTGACTTCTAGATGGTGAACCTGAGACATCTTGGATGCCTCCAGACTGTTTTTAACAGATACTGCACTCCAGGACTGCAAACCCAAGTGCTCCATACTTAACAAAAAAAGATCTACCTCTCTCTTACGCTGAACAAGAATGAAAGTTGACAAAGCCCATGATCACCTCCATTGCCAGAAGTGTACCACTCTGGTTTATAGCCTCATCACTTATCAACTGTACAGAATTCCTCTATCCATGTTCCAATTATCTGAGTCCTTTGCAGAGTTTTGTCACTAAAGAATCAAAGCTTTAGAGGAAGACACACACCGGGAATTAATTTGCTGTCTCCATCCAAATGTTATGAATCTGGTCTAAAGGCAACAACAAAACCCAAAACAAATCACACACCCCACCCCCCCACCCGCCCCAGTCCTTGATACATGTGTATCTTCTGTCACCAAGACTAAACACTAAGACAGATCTCTACCAACACGTTGGTTCCACTTTCAGCTGTGCACAATTGTGCTAGGTCTGAGAAAAATCAGCTAATTATTCTGAAGACAAGTACGAGCAAGCCACCGAGGTCTCTATGTTCATCACCAAATAACAGACTAACCAGTCTACGTTGCTAATCTGTGTCAGAGCCTACAAAAGACAGTAAATACCAATTTAAGGGCTGCTTTCCCTAGCAACAGAAAGGGTCACAAAGCTTTATTGCTTCTAGCATAGCAAAGAAACATCCATGATGTTTTAACTGGAATTACTGTGGTCTCAATTTACCCCTCACATCCTGCACTACTACTTCTTTTCTGTTATTTGGGGATTATTCAGTAATCTATATTCTTTCTGGCAGCTTTTCTCTTCTCTCATTCACAGAACAGAGGTAATGATTAGATGCTAAAGATGCCTTTGTACCTACACATATCACTGAGAGGGAAAGTTAATAAACGTGGTAACATTACTTGAGGCATAAGAACTTCTTATTTTATTACCCAGTGTTGTGCAGCCTTTAATTTATCATTAAGGTTAGTTACTGTAACAGGAACATTAGCTGCCACAAACAGGCTCCTTTTAACTGGTTAATAACGTTATGCTGAGAAGAAAAAACTATAAAAACAGAAGAAATATATTTTACGCTAATTGTTCAACTCATGTTGTTAAAGTGGTGGGTTGTACTCATCTGGAGGAACAGGATTAGCAAATACATTTAATTATCTTTCCCAGTCAGGTGAGTTTTCTGCAATGTTTTCTAATTAGCACAGTAGATCTGTCTGAGTTGCAAACATTAGTCTAAGGAACATTTAAGCACAGTGAGACAAGAAGCCAAAGCTCTTTTTGCTTAGAGAGTAGAGAGGAAACAAGTCAAACATATATTTATCTTTTTATTATTATTGTACTTATTTTATAAAGTTTTAAGATGCAAGTCCCACACTTTGGCTTTACAGGCATAAGAACATTTGCCATGGTTGACGGCCAGCTGCAGAGGCATGACACAGCTCCTCAGCAACCTTTGTTCTGCTAAGTTACAACAGGGCATGGATACATCCAGTGGGTTTTTGCTGATATTGGTTTGGTTGGGTGTTTTTTTTTGCAACAGGATTAAACTGCAAGAGTGCCTTGGCTTTCAGACTGTTTTTCTTTCCTAAGCCAAACTGCTTCCCTACTCAGTGAAGAAACCTTTTTAATGCCTTGGTTAGTAAAGTGCCCTATGTGCATAATGTAAGTTCTTTTAACACACTGAGCATTACCTGCAAGCTCCAGAAATATCTATGGTTGCCTGAAAATTAGAGGTGAAAGTTATCCACAATCCTGCATATGTTGATCTTGCTGCACCGCTGTGTAAAACACAGGAATTCCTTCCTCACTACCACATCCACCCAAACTCTGCTAGTTTCTCCACTTCCCAACTTTGTTTAGTTTTTTCTCCTGTTGACTTTGCTTACCTAGCCAAGGATGGCAGTGCAGACAGAGCTTCAATGGACCACAGCAGTGGTAATGGCAAACATCCTCTGAAGCTTCCTACAACAAAGCTGCACAACACAGAGTGCAATATTCTCTATAAGATGGATGAAGCTGAGGTGACTTTAGAGTCATCATTAGAAAGCCAAAATGCCAGCGTGCATTCTAGTCCTATATGTTACTGGAGTCCTGACACCACAGTGTAAGATGGAAAGTGATTCCCATTTTAATTTGAAAACTGGTCAGTTCATTTATCCATTTTCCTTCACTTGTCTTGACAAGGCCAGTTAATTTTTAGTGCAGAGGGCAAAATGGTCCTGTTATTATCTGCTAAGCTTAGTTTTCAAAGTCTGTGGATACAGCAAATATTCTTCATGACAAAATATAAAACAAGTCTGCCCTTTGACACTTAAATTGAAGTTGTTTAGAGCTGAATGCGGTGGTCTTTTTGATTCATTGGGTTTGGGGGGTCAGGAGCGGGTGTTACATCCAGTTAGCACAACTGGAAAAATAATGAGGACACTAAGAATAAGAAGTTGAAAACTAAAAAGGTTGAGTTTCCTTTTTAACTCTACAAAATAAGCACTGCCAATCCTTTAAGAATAACACAAACCATACTTCATTGAATTAAATTCCAGCTCTTCACAAACAGTAGCTCAGTTCACTCTTTGAAGAAACTGAGAGATTTGTAACAGAAGAAAAGTTCTTGACCATGTGGATGTAAATCCAGGAATCATCAGTACTCCAGAATATGGGAACTTTCCTGATCCAATAGTAAGACATTTTTAAGTATTTCCTTATTATTATTATTATTATTATTATTATTATTATTATATTTAATTATAACTTAATTATTAATAATTATTACCTAAGTGGCATGCACTGCTTGTGACAGTTTTTAGTAAGACCTTAAGTAAGGCTTTCTTACATATGCTGAAAATAATTTAAAATATTAACCCATTGCTCTTTATATTATGAAGATTAAACTTCATGTTGGATTTACATTATTGAAACATATTTGTCTTCATTTTCTCATGTATGGACACAAATGGCAGAAAGATGTTCAAACAACATGTTAATGATTTTTGGCACAATGTCATTCTGTGTTCACATCTGTAACCATAGATCCGACAACTGAAAGACTATCTTTATTCCACAAAAATTAATTTGGCAAATCAATGCAAGGAATTGGAAAAAAATGGTTTCACACAAAATCAGTTCAATAAACTGTTGCCCTAATTAACACTAGTTGTTTGGGGTTTTTTAACAAGCTCCAACACAAAAGTTCAGCAGGATGCCAGGAGTTATATAAAGGCTGAGCTTGTCTTTTCACTGTGTGTAGGTTGAGCCTTGATGCACCTTTTTCCTTTTTTTTTACCTAGAGATAAGTGATAGCTGTGACTAGAACATAAAGCAATTATTAATAGTGTTAATGTGTTTTATACACGGATTCTGTACCATATCTGAGAACATATGAATCACCTTTCTCCCACCTAAAGCTGTCTGAAATATGGCCCCACCACGTCCCTTTACAAAAGGAAAATATTCTTCCTCACTTTTCACATGGGTAAACTGAGGTACAGGCTTCTTGACGGTCTGGTGTTTTAGAAGGGAGCATCAAATAGGTACAGTAAACATGGATTTTCACAGGATTTGAAGGAAGCTCAGCACTTCTAAAAAGAAGTCCAGTTTGTAGGAAAGGTTTTACATGACCTCTTACACTCTCACCACGTAGCGCCCTGGCCACTCGAAGACGCTACTTGGATACTTCCACATCATTTACAGGCTAATACTCTGCTTCACTGCAACCTGGACATTATTCCAAATAAAGGGTTTTTCCCCTTTTTCCTTTCTCCCCGCTTTCGTCTCCCCAGGTGGTGGCCCGTCCCCTTTGGTGTGGAGGGTGTCTTTGGAGCAGCTAGGACAACGTGACTTGCAGGACTCCCCCAATCCTCCACAACCGAGGGGGAAACGCCGGTGACGAGCAATCCTGGGGAAGCGAGGAACAGAAAATGAAAGCCCTGCTTCCAAATCCTAATTACAGCTAGCAGGGATTAAAGTAATAGCCACTAACCTCTTCAGGTCACAGAGGAGAAACGTGGTCCTGTTTAATTCTCTTCCGCTCCCTGCAGCTCCTTCTTATACAACACCCCACAGCTCCGGCATATCAGCGGCCGCACGTCCTATCGCTGATGCGACGGCAACACCCCCTCGGCCGGGAATCCAATAAGGCACTGCAGGGGCGGGCTGAAGCCAGAGGCAGCTGGAGCAGGCGCTGAGGCAGGGAGCTTTCTCCTGGGAAACACCCAGAAAGCTGCACGTGGCTAGCTAGGGGCTGCCACCTCCCCGGCGACCTGGGCAAGACCCCCCCTCCGGTTAAGCGCAGTGGTCTCGCTGATGTAGGGTTTCCAAATTGATAAGTTATATCAATAAACCCCGTTTATACACTTAATATGCCTCAGTAGCTGCAGCCGTTGAGAAAGAATAGGAAAAAAGGAATTTAGGTTTATATATCTATTGAAATCAGTCACAATAGAATGCTGAACTAACAGACCACAAGGATGCTTGGCTGAACGCCCAAAACAGGGCCAGAAGGAGGAATAAACAGGGGCAACTTATCAGTCTAAAGCGTCAGCTGGGTGAAAGGTGATTTTGGCATGGGGAGAGTGAAAACACTGACTCACAGCCTACGGAGTCTAGAAACCCACTGACTCAGGAGGAGGAGGAGACTGAACATGTGGAGTAATTAACATAAGTGAGAGAATCACTTGACCAGTAGAGTCACAGAATATTCTGAGTTGGAAGCGACCCACAAGGATCGAGAGGTCCAACTCTGAAGTGAATGCCTCATACGGGGATTGAGCCAACAAACTCGGTGTTACCAGCAGCATTCTCTGACCAAACTGAGCTAAGAAGATATAAGACTAATTAATGAGAGAACTATGCAACTTGTAGCCAATGAATACTGATACTTTTGTTTGCTAAAACGCATAAATAGTGTAAAGTTTTGAGGATTGGGGAGCTGGTCTTTTGTGGGTTACCACCTAGCTCCTTACTTTGTACTAACTAGAATAAAGAAATAGAGATTCCTCTCCTCTGTGTGTGACTTGGCATTGCATACCAGGTAAGGAGCTCATGTTAGGGACAACAACTCCAGACAGGCACTCCCAGAGCCCACTCATGTGGTGGGTTGCAGACACTGGTACCTCAGCAGTGCTTGTGTTTGCCCAGCTGCAGCCATCAGGTTTACATTGCAGGATGAATCTGTGCTCAGGAAATTGGGACTTTCAAGAGTGCCAAGTGGGAAAGAAATTACTTTGTGCCTGGCTTTGCCCAAACAGGAGGCATGTAGAGAGAAGCTGCTATGACAGCCCAGGCTAGGTGTTTGACAAGCTCTTACTTACGACTATTTGCCTCCTTTTCTACTGGGATTGCTTCCTGGCAGACAACATACTGTGCATAAGCACTAGCTTTTCCTAGGAGAGACACCTTTTACCCAGATCTTACTCCCAGCCTCTTTACTTGCCATTTCTTATCTACGTGCAACGGGACTTCTAGCTGCTCCTTTTGGGGCTTGGAAGATAAAAGCCGGTGAGGGTACAGCTATTTCCCTCCAGGGCAGTAGTTCCGGCAATGAACAATGTATGAAGTGAGGCTGGTCCGAATTCCACAGATCTTTCTACACCATGCTGATGCTGGGCATTCAAAAAGTAGAACCTAAAACTGTGTTACATTGGGACTACAGGTACAAAGGATAAAATTTTGTACTCTGTCATCTCAAATATATAGTAGAAATACCTCAGGAGAGCATTTTTTTTGTTTTGCACACAAGTCAACCTGTTTCTGGTAAATCTTCAAGTGTGCTGTGTAAAGTAGTCATACCAAAAGAAGCCCATCTTCTTCCCATAGAAATTAAAAATCCAGTGCATCTTTGGATTCTTTAAAGTCTTTTTTCTAAAATTCTGCAGGTTGGGATTTTGAGAGTGACACATCCTTCCTTCCATATTTTCTCATTTCTGACCTGTGAACTTTCTCATCAGAAAGATTACAGGAATTCACTTGGCTTCCTCCCAGCTATATTTTGTTTGCCAGAGTCACATTTTCTGAGCCAGTTATGAAGTTTAACTATTGCAAGACTTCTGTGGTCTAACATAACTTCAACTGCACATAGGGTTTGTGATGACATTACTATGCTGGTTGTTTCAAATAAGTTATAGGTGTTTCAAAACTCTTTCCATCCCCCCTCAAAAACATTGTATTACCATAGGCTAAAGCACTAATTATGGCTCAGCAGCTTTAACTACAGTTGTTACACAAATGAAATTTGGAGGAGCTTCAAAAAGTAACTGAAAAATCATACACAAAACTAATGAGCAGAAAGTTTAAAATCTGAAGGTCTTCAACATATGTGTGGTATTACATAAATATTGAAACATATACATCATGAGTTCAACATATGGGACCATTAATGACTAGCACAGGACTGTATGCTTAGCACAAAGTAATGGTTCAATCAGCACGTGATAGGAAACCATAACACATAGCAGAACATATGAAAGAATGCACGTGGGAGTGATCAGAGACAGATGTAACTCAGAGCCCTGGGATTCAGTAACCATGCTCCTATTTTTGCAGCCACACAATCTACAGGATGTGGGACCTGTCATAGTTAATCTTGTCAAAAAAAACAAAAACAAAAACAAAACAAAACAAAACAAAACAAAACAAAACAAAACAAAACAAAACAAAAAAACCCAACAAAAAAAACTCCACAAAAAACCCAAAACAAACAAAACAAAACAAAACAAGCAAACAACAACCAAAACCCCCCCCCAAAAAAAACCCAACAAAAAAACCCACACCCACAACGCATTCTTTCCAAATGAATCAGATCCCAAAACAATGGACACAACACAAAAAACAGCCAAACAAGATGGCACAACTGCCTCTTTCCACAACACCTGTAGTTAGGTTAGCTTAATCCAGTTCTGTCCCTACCTGCTGTTTGACCCCTCTATTACAGTCTCAAGCTCCCTCTGCCATAGGATGATTTATTTATTTAGGAAGCTAGATAAAAACTCCAACATTTAAATCCGTTCCAGACCTGGACAAGATGGGGGGCGGGGAGTGGTTCCTGCAGTGGTGGAATGAGATTTGGGCTCTGCCACCGGTGCTGGCATCTGAATGACTGGCAACATGCCACGTTACCCTCCCGCAGAACCCTTTTAGGGTCAAGCTGGGGTGGGGAAGGGGGATCGGTGGCTCTCCCAGCTCTTGAGCAAAAGGTGACAAAAGAGAAATGCTGTTACCCATCAACCCCTTGAAATGACACATAGTAACAGTGGAAAGGGAGGAGCAAAGGCACAATTCTAAGTTCAATCTAAGCAGCACCGGGAGTGGACCATTCAAATCCAGGCGTGCAACACAGAAAATGTCACAGGTTTTCCTGGTGGTAAAAGAGCTCCAAATAAAATGCAACACAACCCCCAAACCCAAACATTAATGTCTGAATTTTCTGTGATTTATGGCTGAGAGAAGCTGCTGTGCAGTGCTGATGGCTTCTTCTCTGCACACTGATCACCTTTGCTCGTCTCAGGGGTCTACGAAGCCAGACAACGGTTTCTTTCTGCTCTTGCCTGGGCTGAGACCAACCAGCCTTGGTGTGCCCAGAGCTGTTAGCAGGACAGCTGGTGAAAGTCACCCCAAGCCACACAGCCTTCCCCTCCAGGGCTCCAGATATACAAGGGCAGAAAGCTGTAGTCGAAGCTGTATTGCACTAGCACCTTGTTGAGCTTGCCTGTCCTCTGGCATCCTTCAGGGTGGCCAGCGAATATCTGAGCTGCTTTCTTAGGGAATTCAGAGTTTGCCCAAACTGGGATCTTGCTGAAGGCAAAAGTGAAGGAAGGGCTCTCACTTGTGCTGCCGGTGTCATGGAAGGCCCCAGAGCAAGAGGGCATTTCTTGGCTGACAGGATCCCATCTTCACAGTCTGGTCTTGCAGCTTAGCCAAATCCACATGGATATCCTGGCACATTCCAGCAATTACTTTCACACCAAACCTTCAAATTTTCTACAAAGAAAATTCTGATTTTTCCTTTTGCCTCGTAACCAAGGGCATGGATTCCCTTGCTTGATCTACTTGGCAGAAAGGTTCTCCTCACATGGAAATACTTCCTGGCAGCCCGAAACTCTCCTGCCCACCGACAACTCATCTTGTCCCACTGGATCATGGGAACTACAGTGTAAAAGCACCACCTTTCCCTCCTCTGGGAGGAGCTGGTTTCACAGCCCAACCATCTGTACCTGACATGGTGCAGATGGTCCCTGGAGGAAGTGGGTGTCATTATATTAGCCCAGGGAACAAACAATATGACCAGAGGAAATTACCTCAAGCTGTGACCAGGAGATTTCCTAGATTGGATCTCTAGGAAATATTCCTTCAACAAAACGGATGTCAAGCTTGGGAACAGGCTGCCTAGGGCAATGGCTGAGTCACCACCCTTATAAAAGTTTAAAAGTCACGTGGATGTGGCATTTGGGGACCTGACTGATCAGTGGAGTAGGTAGTGTTAAGTTTGCAGTTGGACTGTGTGGTATTTTTCAACCTTGATGACTCAGAGATTTAAGTGTAGCTCAACCAGTGTAGAGTCAAGGCCAAGGGTGATGCCCAAGGGTGCCTTCCAACGCAGATATCTATGAAATTGCCAATGGCGGCAGCTAATAAGAAAGACAAAAGAAAGACCAAGGGAAGTTCTTTGATGAAGATTCACTCAAAAGCAGCCTTAACCAGTACACCGCGGCCACTCTATTGGCTGAGCTGAGGTGGGGACAAAGGGTGGCACTGGCTGGGTTGTGATGTGCTGTGGCACCTGTGACACCATAGGGGATGTGTGACATCATGGGGGCAGCTATAAAAGGCCCCAGCAGGTAACACTGGCCCTGTATTACCTGTGGAAGCGGTGAGTGCACACATACCAGGGCAGCTGGGCTGGGGACAAGGACTGGGGCAGAAACACTGCATCTGGGGCTGGGTTCTCGCCCTGCATGCAGGGATAGCCTCTCATGGCAGAGCCTTGGGCAGGGCACGGTGCTGCTTCTGCTGCTGCTGCTTGGGCAGTGGGACAAGCCTTCCTTCCCACAGCTGTCTGGGGCCCTGTCCATCCTGCCTCCAGATCCCTGGGATTCCCATCCCTGCCAGCTGCCTCCCTCCCCACCTGCGTCAAGGCCTTCTCTCCATCCTCCTGCAGACCATGGATTCCTGGGTATTCTGGTTCCTGCTCTTGCAAAGCGTAGCCCAGTACCCGCAGCCTGTGGGTGATGGTTTGGATGAGGTGACACGTCTGCACATGGAGCTGTATGCAAAGCTCCAGGAACAGGAGAGGATTTGGCTGGAGTGGGAGGTGGAGCAGCTCGCACTGATGCAGAATGGCAGATGCTGGGGAGACCTGCTCTGGTCTGCCTTCCAGCCCTGGCAATTCTGGGCATTTGCTGGGCTCTTGGTTCTTCTCTTGGCCCTGTGGTTTGTGTGCAGGAAAAGAAGCCGTCAGGCACAGAGCAGTGGCGAAGAGGAGAAGGAAAACGAGGAGGAAGAGGACGAGACACGGGCATATGATCTGAGATGGCTTCTAGAGGAGCGCATACAGTGGCCTGTACAGGACCTGCAGACAGGCTGCATGAGGACAATGGCCCTGATGGACAACTTCACAACTGTCCTCAGGCGTGCCTTGAGTGGGACTTTCTACCCGGTGCTGGAACAAGCCATTGGTTTTGGCAGTGCCTTTGAAGGTTGGATTGCCCGTGAGGAGGAAGTTGTGTACTGTGTGCTCATACCCCTGGCTCCTCCTCTAGGCCACACCTTCTACCTGGAGCGTGACACTGGTGAGCAGAGGCCTGGCAGGAACTTCCGTATCCATGTGCAGCTGGAGTGCAGCTGCCCAAGGGAGCAGCAGGGTGTGAACATACTGTGCTTCCGGCACCACCCTGACGTGGTTAGGAGGATAATTCAGCAGCCCAACCTCCTAGACACCCTGTGCACTGGCTCCTACCTCGACGTGCACAAAACTGTCCACTGGTTCTGCACACTGGTGAGAGCAAGCTGGCAGCGTTTGCCCCAGTCACGCAGTTGGAATTTAGTGCTGCTGCCCTCCAAACGCTCCTGCAACCTCAGGCTGACCAACAACCAAGAAAGCTTCCAGGTTAAGGTGCTGTTTGGGGTACGTCAACACACCTCAGACATCTTTGTCAGCAGCCAGCATCGAGGGGCCGACACCCCAAGAACAATGTGGCCTGAGACCTATGCTGTGGCAGAGACAAAGTTCTTTGGGCACATGGCCAAGCAGGCCCCCCAGGAGAGCTCACACCTCAAATGCCTGCAGCTCCTTGCCAGTGTTCGTGTGTGCAAGGACTTTTCCATCTATTCCATCAAGACCATTGTCATGCACCTGCTGAACACCATACCAGTGTCACAGTGGCACAGTAGATATTTCCTGCTTCAGCTGTCAGATGTCCTGGAGCAGCTGCGTTTATCTCTGGAAAAGAAACACCTTGAGCATTTTATTTTGGGCAATCAGAAGCTTCCAGAGGAGATCATATTGCCCCCAGATGTTCAAAGGGCTGGCCCATCCAACCTCTTCTATGGCCTGGCACAGGATCCGGCTGCCCACTCCCTGGCAGTGGAAGCCTACCTTGATCTACGCCATCGCCTAGTAAGAGTGCTGGCCTATGGCCATTCTTAGCACTGCTCATGCACAGACCTGTGCTCATGGGACTCGCAGCTGGTGGCAGGGAATCAGCTCACAGTGCTGGCAAAAAGAGAGGAGTGCATGGGGAGCATAGACAGATCAAGAGATATGTGTAAATATAACTATAGTGTGTAGATATAGATGCAATGTGTAGATATATATATATTTATATGTATAAATACAAAGATTTTTATTAAGAAATGTGTTTTTAATAGATACATATTATATAGGCATTTCATTAATTATCATCTTAATTTTATAAAAAGATATAGCACATTTATAGTGTCACTATGTTGTGACATACATTAACACTCTGTACTTAAGACATTTATGACAGGGGAGATTTTTATTACACATATATACATATTTATATACATTTTATTACATATATATACATATTTATATACATATTTAAGACATATAATATATAATATTTTCATATGGAAATATAGCCACATACAGTGTCACTGTCTGTTGGGACACATATTAATGCTCCATAGTTAGTGTATGTGTGACCGGCAAGCATGAAACTGCTTTGCTGTTGCCTCAATAAACTGCAGTCTTGCAGAATCTGCAGTGTGCAAGATTTTATTGATCTCAGCAGACCTACAGTATTGGTAAATGTCACGTGCTTGGAATCTGGGCTTGTGAACAGACTCCTTGAACTCAACCAAACTTACAGTGCTGAACTGGTTCACATCAGAACTTAAGCCCAGCTGCCCTCAGCCCCTCTGACCACAGAATCACAGAATGGCTTGGCTTGGAAGGGTCCTTAGAAATCCAACCCTGCTGCCAAGGGTAGGGACAACTTCCACTAGGCCAGGTTGCTCCAAGCCCATCCAATGTGGCCTGAAACACTAACAGGGATGGGGCAGCCACAGCTTCTGTGGGCAGCATGGACCAGGGCCTCACCAGTCTCAGAGGCCAGAATTTCTTCCACATCTCAGCCCTAACCCTGCCTTCTGTCAGTGGGAAGCCACTGCCACTGGTGCTGTCCCTGCAAGCCCTTGGAAACAGCCCCTCTGCAGGTCTCTGGTGGGCCTCGTGCAGGAACTGAAAGGCCGCAGGAAGGTGCCCCCAGAGAAGCCCTTGGAGAGCACTGGGGGCCAGGAGTGCCACCATCAGGGCAGCAAGCAGGGCCTGGCACAGCTGTCAGAGCAGGAGGGCACAGGGCAGGCACTGAGGCCTTGCCAGCTGGAGCTGGGAGCTCTGGTGTGCAGCCGGCAAAGAGCCGTGGGCTCCCGCAGCTCTGCATCCCTCAAGGCTGAGGCAGCTGCCCAGGCACAGCTGGCTGGGAACACACAGCCAGCCCGGTGACACCCGGTGTTCCTGCTCTGGGGTCAGAGTCATTGGTGGCTGTGAGATGAGTGGCCAGTATGAGCTGGATCCCCAGGGTGGTGACAGTGATGAGGGGAAAATGCCAGCCCAGGAAAAAGCAACAGCAATTAGCCCCCAGCATGGACATAGTAATACTGGTGTCTTACACCGGTTGTCTCTTTCCATGTCGAATTAGCAGATGGGATATCTATAAATAATAAATACCTTTCAGTACCACTAAATCTTCACCAAAATCGGATGGGTATTGCACTGTTTTCATCATTGCAAAATTACCAGGAAAAGGGGCCAGCCTGGGTAGTTAGGCCAACACAGGCATAGTTAGGAACTGAAGACAAGTTTTTGGCACAAAATCTTTCTTCAGGTCTGAAGTGTATGAAATAGATTTTTCAGAGAGTAATTAGAAATGTAGGAGTGAGACCACCATGAAAGTAAAGGGAACTGATTTCCACAAAGAAGGGACAGGAGCAGAAAAGCAGGATGAGAGAAAGAATTTAAAAATCATGCAGCTTTGCATACAAAACAGTCTCTTAACAGGGCTTCTTAGGAGCATGAGAGGCTGGGCCATTCACTCCTTTTTTGTTTTCTATTTCTTATTGTCTCTTTTTTGGTCGTATCCGCATGTCCTGTTTTTCTGCCGATTGTCTTTCCATATCATGTTTCTCTCCACTCTCACCTTCCACAATTCCAGCAGTTTACAAGTCCTAGCAAGCAGATATATTAATTAATTCAGCTACAATGTAGCAACTTGTCAATTTTTTTTTTTTTTTTGTCGGGAACAACCAAGTAATGCAACAATGTAATAATCTCCTAATGGTAGAAATTGCCTGGAAACTACTAGAAGCCTGCCATGGGAAGAAACAGTTTTATTTGGGAGAACAAAATAGCACATAGTATTCCACTAAATCACAACAGTAAGGCAAGAGGTGTAAATAAGAAGCTGGAAGTTACTTGGATAACAGAACAAACTGGCTTGGCAACAGCCCTGAGAATAATGCCTGACTCAACTCAGCCAGAAAGCACATACAATAAATATCAAAGCAGGTAGGATGCGCTAAGGAGCAGCAGCAGAACACACTCTGACATTATTGGTACACTCATCATTTAATTTCAGATTAATTAAAACCATGAGCCAAGGCTTGGGATCATGTAATCCAGCACTGCTAACACACACACTTTACAAACACCACAGATTAAGTGCTGAGCTCAGGGACAGTGCTGGATAGCTTGTTTAAATAGATTCCAACAGGGACACCAGTTTACACGGAACAATGGAGGGGGATAAGTCTGGAATGAAGAAGATGAGCTAAAGACAGCAATGATTAAATTAAATATTAATGTCACTGTGTGGAATCAGATGGCCAGATTAGATCTAGAATTTTCTTTGGGGATTGCTGGACAGACACTGTTGGTTTTTTCAATTTTATTTGACTACACAATCGTGGTTTTATGGTGAGCCTTGGATCAGGGCTTGTCCTGGAAAAAATAATAAAGCACCACAAAAGAGAGTGGGTCCCTGGCACAAGTTCAGGTGTGGTCTGGATGACCAGCATGGAGCTGAGGTTGTGAGGAAATGTGTGCAGGAATGCCATCTGGGAACCACACCTGTCTCTTCACAGGCTTCCCACAGCCAAGGCTTCCCACCCTGCAGCCAAGGCCATCACTGCAGGACATGTCACTTCTGGTGAGGCACGGACCGAGGAAACCCTCAACCCTGCTACTGAGAAGAGGAACCCTCAGAAAATGCTGCTTGAGACACAGGCAGCCCCAGCGCTGCCATGACATGATACCACAACATAAGAAAGATATTAAGCTATTAAAGAGTGTCCAAAGGAGGGCAACCAAGATGGCAGAGGACTGTGAGGGGAAGCCATACGAGGAGTGGCAGAGGTCACTTGGTCTATCCAACCTGGAGGAGCCTGAGGGGAGTCTTCATCAGAGTCTACAATTTCCTCGTGAAGGGAAGAGGAGGGACAAACGCTGATCTCTTTTCTCTGGTGACAGGAGCCGAGGGACTGGCCTGGAGTTGTATCGGGGAGGTTTAGGTTGGATATTAGAGTAAAGTTTTCCCCCCAGAGGGTGACTGGACACTGGAACAGGCTCCCCAGGGAAGTGGTTACAGCACCAAGCCTGACATAGTTCAAGAAGCGTCTGGACAACGCTCTCAGGCATTTGGACTCTTGGGGCTGTCCTGGGCAGGGCCAGGAGTTGGACTCGATGATCTCTGCGGTCCTTTCTGAGTCAGGAGGTGCTGTAACACCCTTGCCTCCCCTCCCCTCCCCTCCGGAGCGCCTCCCGCCATCGCCCCCTGCTGCGCCCCGCCGGCACCGCANCCGCCCCCGCAGCCATGGCGGCCCCTGTCGCGCACGCGTGAGCCCGACGCCGACCGCCGCTGCGGTGAGTGGGAACGGGCGGCCGAGCCCGGGGCGCGGCCAGGGCGGACCCCACCGCCCCTCCTGGCAGGCTCGGCTCTACGCAAAATGGCGGCGGGGTGGGCGGTCG